>CADDXX010000340.1:17757-61044 GCA_902810485.1 Alauda arvensis | reverse complement strand
CCTCCCCAAGCTGCAGAGGTGCAGGTTTGAATTCCTTCCCCTGTCCTTGTTGCCTCTGTAGGAAAATTGATATTGACCTAAGCAGGAGGAGAAGTCCAGAGAGCTTTTAGACCAGAGTTGTTTTTTACTCCACTGCTTAATGAAACTTAATAAGCAATTACAATTAAATTACAATTGATTAGAGTTGRGCATGAGATTCTAAAACATACAAATAAACAACCTTTCTCTTAAAATCAGTAGTCACTAATAAAACCCAGCTATATCTTTTTTTTTCATTCTTTCATAATTTCATACTAAAATAGAAGAAAATGCAAAGAACTTCCTGTAATTTCATTTTAGCTTTTATTACTGACCGTGATGAACTTCATAGACCAGATCCTGCTTTAACTGAATCCAAGGCAAATCCAAAGCAATTCCATTTATTCAGATAGATTTATTTAGAAGAGCACTGCCTGACCTTCCAGCATCATGTTTAAACTGTGAGCAGCCAAASCAAATTCAAACTCCCCTGCAAGCTATGGTGTATTGGAAATTTTTCACATCTTTTTTTGCCYGTGTGCAAAATAAATCACTGTGTTCCCAACACTTAATAATCTTGGGGTTTTGAAAGAATACTCGGCAAATAATTAAAGACTTTAATCACTTTCTGAAAGTAAACCATAATATATATTGTTAAGACTTGGTGTGTGCTATGGATGTCCACATTTATATACTAAATCTATTATATCTATGTTGCTTTTACTACTCTTAGAACCATTCTCAGCATCTTTTTGTTGCATACATGGCTGGGGGAGGTGAAGAGTCCCCTGTTGGCAAAAGTAATGCATCTTTCATCCTTGGATCCTGGCCAAGGGCTACGTAGCCTTGTGATTAATATGTTAGCTGCATATTTACAAGGTAGAAAATTCCCCTTCTGCTGAGCTTGCACTCTTGTTGATATTAGTATTTTCCATCTCTTGCTGTTGATTATGGTTTTCTATTTTTTCCTGTAACAAAAATGAGACAAAAAAATGCTCAGATGTATCTCCACATATTTAATACAGCCAAATTATTGTAAATAGGAAGATGGGTCTGACATTTTATCACATTATGGAAACACAGGAGCCCTGTTATACATAAGAGAAGCATCTCACTTACAGCTTTGAAGTATGATTTCTAGAAACATGCAACAATTTTTCTATGTTTCATCTCTCAGGTTTTTGCTAATGAGCAAAAACTCGGTGAAATTTCTGCTCCTGTAAAATCAAACATTTGACACTAAAGAAGTGAGGGAACCAAAAATATTATCATGAATACCTGGCCTGATTCCTTGTAGGCCTCCTTTTTTTTGTTAGCACACTCTCAGGTCTGCAGCTGAGCTTGTAGTACTGTGTATCCTTTACCAGTAGCCCCAGTTACCACCAGACCCGAACCCAGTTTGCTTCAACAACAGCTCTTTTCTAACACAGTTTCATCCATTACATTTCATCCAGCCAAGTACTTATTTTCCTAACTTGGCTTCTTGTTTTCATATGTAAAATGTTTTGGATTGGGTATGTATTTGCTGACATCTCTGTAGGAGGTGGTAAATTGTTGACATTAAATACCAAGACAATTATTTTTRCTTATGGAAAACTGTCTAATGTCTGTTGCAGCAAGGCAGCAATATTTTTCTGTAGGAGTATTGTCACTTTTAATAAGCACCCTAGTGGTTTATTTTTCAGTGTGACATCTGTCTCTTTTCCTTCTTCCATTGAGTTTATGTAATGCATGCACATAGTGTTTGATTACTCTTTTTSTTGCTTRTTTTTTACCTCTACCTTCCTGAAAATTCACTCATTTATGGAAAGGAGTTCTTTAATGTCTCACTTGCTATTGGCTGTTATTTATACTTTCTTCCCCCATGTCTTCTGTTATAATTCAGGAGGGGAAAGCAGACTGAAAGCCTCTAAGTAGATTTGCTGTCTATCAGCATTTTCAAACCCCAGATCTGGACCACTGTATAATTTTCTTGGGAGCTCCTTTCAGGGCCTTGAAGATGAACTGAGAGCCTGAAATTCACAGAATGAGTGACAGAGGGTCAGAGAAAAACTGAACTAAAGCCAAATCCTTGTTACACTGTGTGGGCCTACGCTAAATCTGGATTACATTAATGATATTCGTCATTAAATAATGACGAAGGTAAACCTGCTCTGAATAGTTAATTTTCCATCCCTTTTAGTCCATTGAACCAGTGAYTGTCTTGGGTACAAGGCACAGTGTTAGTACTCCACCTTTGATCCCTCAACACCCACAAGGACAATCTCAAGCTCTCAGTAAAGGGCCTCAGTACAAAACCTGTGCTATAATTGCAGGCTCTCATTTCTTAGTGCACATCTTGACCTGCAGGACAGCTGTGTATMCTCCACATTTCTCTCTCTGACTGTTTGCTGGAGCAATTTAATAAAAGGCTGCAAGCACTACCTGTATATACAATTTAAGTAGGTCAACTTCTCTGAAAAAGTGCTGAGTTCTGTAGTAGTTGGAAGCAGTAATCACTATTCATGAGCCTTGCCTATCACTCAAAGGTTTTGTTTAGATCAGACAGATCTATTGTGCTAGCTCCTCTACAAAGACATAAAAAGTACCCCTCCCAATGACTTTGTAACCAGAATTTTACAGTAGGYAAAATAATGGGAGAAGGGGAAAGATGTGGGGGAAAGCAACAGTGAGCAGCTTGASACAMTACTTAGTAGAATGTTTTRGATGYATTGCCTTTGTTTAGATGTATTGTRATATAATGTGCAAAGCCAAATTGTGCTGCAACAATGCACYTTTTGTAGAGGACAGTACCCAAAAAACAGGTGTTCTTTTCAAGAAAYTAAGGGATTCCTTCATCTAGGTGGTTACAGGTCTTTCTGATGGAGAGTTATGACTCTCTACCCTTTAGGCATGGCAGATAATCTCCTTTCCAGGTGGAGCACAGATCCAAAGTTCTTTCCCTCAATGAAGACAGGGCAGAGAATAGTAAGATATGTACCAGTGGCTCATTTCTTCCTAATGAGCCTGATCTGTTGGAACAAGAAGATAATAGGTACCTGTAGGAGGACATCCTTGACCCTTCTGATGCTTCTGGGCAATCTATAGAGCATAGATCCATGAAGTTTCCAAGCTACTTTAATTTATTATATGGTCCTTAATAGCTGATGTTGTCAGTGAGGATGCTGATGATGATGATGATGACAGTGAATGTGAAATGTTGCTTGAATTGCAAACAATGCTTCTTAAAAACAAATATCTGTATAAGTAGCTCATGCATGAAAGAAATTGTGAAAACTTGGAAATGATGCAGAGAATAGCGACAGCAACTTTTGAGGAATAGAGAAATGTGTTATAATGAKGGATGCTAGGAAATCCTTTTGCTCAYTGCATGCAAAACAAAGAGGCAACCWACATTCTAATAGGATGAGAAAATATTTGAGTTTTTATTTTTCTTAACACGTCCGAGAAAAACATGATAAAAAATAACGTCAGGCTGTTAAGGTAAATCAAATGAAAGTTAGGAGTAAAACAGGCATTTTCAGCAGCAAAGATTAATAAGTCATCCTAAGAGGGGCACATCTGCCTTTGACTTCATCAAGAGTGTTTTGGTCTAAAGCAAGCTTCAGTAAGACKGTAGTGGACTTCACATGGGAGAGGAAGCAAGGCACACTGTGCATTATTCAGAAATTTTAGCTACATCATCTACAAGGTTCCCTCCAACCTCGTAGTCTAAAGCTCTGGTAAGGYTAACTGCCATGGAGAAAAGTTGTGTTTGAGAGGAAATAGTCCAGTCTCTACTAAAGTTCCCCTGGTATTCAGGGTGATGTTGTGTACAGCCTGACCCCTTCATCCTCATAAGGTAAAGGAAGCAGGAAGGAACAGGCAGGACAGGGATTTCTTTGGTGTAGGTGATAGCTGTGCTATCTAATTTCAGGATTTTTATTCTTGATTTAAAAGACACTGAGGACTTAAAGAATGTTTTCTTATGTGTATGAAAGCGGTGATCTACACAGAAGACATTTTGTGGGTGTGTCAGATATTCAATCCCATTCTGAGCTCTGTCAGTCTAAGGCTGCAGTGCTGAGGATTAATTTCARATTCTGCCTTGAAAAGCATGGATGCCTTTCTGCATTTTGAGTCCCAAGCCCATGCAAAGCAGCAAGCACAAATCACATGTGCTGCAGCCTGGTTGCTGAACCAAAAAAATATCCAGAATCATTGCAGGAAGCARTTTTCCAGTATATGTTTGATACATTGAACAATGGACCCTCTGCCAATAATACCCAGCACATGAGGAAAGTGGTATCAATGTCTGATAAGAGCTKTAAAGATAAAGCACAGTGCAATAAAGACCAGAACTGTGCTGAACAAGCCAGCTGAGAGCAGCCTACACAGGAAGCAAGAGAGGTCATCTCCTGTCATTCGTGAAATTATGCTCGAAATCAGAGGGTAGCAGAGGAGTCCAGTGCAAGGTGTTAGCAAGTGCACTGAGGGGGTGTATCTTAAATTTTTGAGAGATAAAATGGRTAAAGAAGTGGTGTTGTGAGGCAAAGGAAAGCATTTAGAGTTCTTGCAAACTCAGCAATTGAACTGAGTTGTGGCTGGGTGGGAGGGCATTAATATTGCCTTGATTTAAGAATTYCCTCACATTTGTTTTCTTGCTGGTATTGCCTGAAGTAATAAATTTAAATAGTTCAGCTTTCATATGAAATGAAAGTTGAATCCTGTTCTTTCCCCGTGTGCAGATGAATGCTCTCCACTAGGACTCGTATCAATTTGGAGCACTTACTGCCAAAGTTCTTTTCAGAACATCTCATGTTCAGATGATGAAGCCCTGCAGCACAACTCTGAGGTGCACAAAAACAGAGCATTGCCCTCATTTCTCTGACAATGGGTCAGAAAGGTACAGGAAATGGCTTTATCATGGCCACAAGATTAAAAATAAATAAAAAAAGAGAGATAGAAAAAGAACTGAAATATCAGATCCCCATCCCCGCTCTCCACCCTAACAGAGAAGCTATTATGGCCTAGGAAATCCTCCTAGAGGTGGGTAGCAAAAATGTATAATGAGCTGTGGACAATATTTTTARTGCTTCTGTGTCAGGAAGAATGATCAGGGCTCTGCCATGAACCATCTCAGGATCTTCTCAAAGGTTTCACTGGTGACCTGTATAATGGACTATAAAACAGGACTGTGACATTTCACAGATGAGCTGAGAAGGGCTGCAAAATTTTTGGAAGGTTAACCTTCCAAGAATCTTGACAAATGGATTCAAAGAGAGAAAATAAATAGAATGGATCGATTGCAGCAAGGACAAGTTTCACTCAAGCAATAAAGGGGYAACCCCTGGATCATGTTAAGGAAAAATCAATTTACTTGGGTCTGCTGTGAATGAAGCAGGGGGAAGGCTTTGGATCTGCTGGCAAGTGTAAGAGCAGCCCTAACCACTAACATACCTACATCCCACCCTGTCAYGTTAGCCCCTGTTTTAAGAGTTTTTTTCTACTTTAAAAGGGTTTATTAGTTTATTTTTAGTTCCTTTAGATAAACATGGTTTCCATGGAAGGGCCTCCCCTAGAATTTAGTATTGAAAGGAATTAAATTCGATTTGCTTCTAATGTTTTAAATCCCATTTTGTATACTAAAGCCCAGCTTTACAGTAAGCYCCCATTGCAGAACATGCACAGAGCTGCACATGCATTTTAAGAGACTCCCTTCACTGACATGCTGCTAGAACAGAGGAGAGCTTTGAAACATCATGGCAAAAGTTTCCCACAAATTATATGAAATCAGGAGCTCAGACTACACCAGGCATAAGTTCCACTGAGGCTTCATCCTCTGAGTTTACCATCTGTTATTTAAAGCACGAGAGTTGCCTCTTCTCAGAGATTTCAGCTGAACCTGCTGCAGTGCAATKTAATTAAAACACTTGTTTGGGAGAGGCGTGGACTGATTCTTGCTAGCTGGCATATATCTAGGAGTAGCTAGGAGCATGGTTCTGTTCCAGAAACTACTGTAGAGCCATTTGAAAACTTGTACTGCCTCAAGAACTCACATTCCTTGTGGTTATTTCTGACACATGAATGGTACAGTCATCAAAAATGTGAGAAGCATGTGGTAAAACTGGCAAAATCTTGCTTTTCAAGACATTCACTGGACTTCCTGCCTGCAGCCAAATTAAGAAGAATTTGCCACATTAATATTACTGTCAAGGAGTTAAAGTTTTTAAATTGCTTTTTCTTTATGCTTCAAACAAGTTGTAGCCTAAGGTAGTACAGACAAGACACAGGGT
Organism: Alauda arvensis; assembly: GCA_902810485.1. Classification (NCBI taxonomy): domain Eukaryota; kingdom Metazoa; phylum Chordata; class Aves; order Passeriformes; family Alaudidae; genus Alauda; species Alauda arvensis. The sequence goes on along the minus strand of CADDXX010000340.1, from coordinate 54,751 downwards.
CAGGTATTGATTCACAAGACATAAAAAGTAGGTTTGTTTTCCTCCATTTTAGCTGTGCTAAAACTTGAGCCAAACCTGTTTGTGAGGATGTGATRGTGGCAGGAGGCCCAGTTCTGATATTCAGCTAAGCAAAGCAGACTTCTGCCCAAATCTTAAACACCACATATGTGAATACTTTACAGAAACATACTCTAAGGAAAAACAATTCCCCAGCTTTCACACTTCCTGGCTTCACTGGATGGAGAAAACTGCTGGAGTTGCCAACTGCAGCCTGGGAAATTTTTTTGCAGTGGAGCGAGAAAATCTGACAGCATGAATTTTCAAAAGTGTGAATGTTTATATAGGAAAGCCTAGGAGAGGTTCTTATTTTGCAAAAATGAATTTCTGAAGATTGTTTAATGGTAATTATTTTCAATAACGTGCTGGATTCAGCTTTCAGGAAGTTTTGCTCATTGCTTTCAGTATTCATCCCAGACTACTGAAACATTTGTTAAATCAAATGAAGTCCAAATATTGGGATCTGAAAGAGCAAAACAGAGCTATCAGGTTTTCATATTCTGTTTTATATAAGTGGTAAGTAAATTCCAAAACACATGAAAGTCAAGAGAAAGTTTTAGCAGTGATATTTTGCCCTGCAGGTACTTTTGTGTTTTGCTGACTACAGCCCCCAAAACCTGGCCTAGCATGGGGGCAGATGATTGTAACCTGTTGGAGAGAGAGAGAGACTTCTTTCAGTCTTTTCAAATTTGCTGTCAAGAAGTTAGTTGATACCAAAGGACTAGAAAGAAAGAGCTCAGTCATTTCAAACCTGGGGCTGGAAGCAGACTTTGGCTGTCTGGATGGATTAGTGACCGGAATAGAGCATCTTGGAATTTAGTGAAAATATCTTAGAGACAACAGATGAAAAAAAAAGAGGAAAAGCTGCATGCATGGAACCAAACTTGTTGGGTGGTTCCTGCAACCTTGCACTTGTGTGACAGCCAATTTCAGGAATGCAGTAAGGGCAAAAGCAAAGCTGTTRTGCTGTGTAATTCTGTGCAGAACTTCTGTAGAGTTGGAAAAGTTTGTWTAAGGGGAGTCCCAGAATTCTGTGGGTACATACCAGGTACAGTTTGACCTCAGTTACTTCAACAGAAAAATGAGTGTGAATTTCTTTTCAGGTTACTTGAGCAGCACCCTCCATAGAGGCATTTCCCAAAAAGCAGCATTTTGCTCTCCCCAGCCCCTTGCTGCTCTTTCCCAGCCCTGTAGCTCTCCTCCACTCCTGCAACAGCCTGAGTTCTTTGGGTAGGAGGACCTGCTCCCATGTAAAATTAGCATGGCAATGTGAAAAGTTAAAAAATGAGATTAATTTGGTATGAGGAACTGTGGAGGAGAACAAATGGCTTGAAGAATGCAGCTTTTAGTCACAGCACACTTGGAAAGTCTGAGTGGGCTCTGACCTCAGTGACTGGCCATTGCATAACCTGTCAGCTCTGTCTCTTTGGCAGCCATTTCTCTTTGCTTTTCAATAATAGGGGAGATTTAACCTCTGCAGAAAAGGCTGAGAGAAAAGCCTCTAATTGACTTTTTTACTTTAACATTTTTYTTTCTGTCACTTACTTACTGTACGTCAGACCAAGATGAGAAGATGGTAGCACCAAGCCCTGGTTCCTTTCCACTCTTCACACAACCAGCCCTGATTGCTAAAAACAACCTCTGTTGCCCTGCCCCCTTTGGAGATATTCTTCTCCATGCTGTTCTTATTTCATTTCCTGTGAGTATGTGTTGGCCAAGGTAAACTCATCCCACAGCACAGTGAACATGAACAAAATAAATATAGGATGCTTATGGCTTTTTTTTAAGCTGGGTGCTATTCATCTTGCTGAAACAAACAACCAGAAAACCCTGCTTGGCAGAATGCATTTTCAGGCCAAAATATAGCTCTTGTTTCTCTAATGTGAATTCAGCTAAGGAGCCATCAGTATTGTGTAGGAAAATTTCGATAGCAACTAAGCAGACCTGCAGGGTTTTCATGGGTGACAAGAAGGACTAAAATGGAGGAAATTCTGCCCAGATCCATAATTCTCTGTTACATGGAAGCCTTGGCTATTTCATCCTCATTCATAAGGTCTGCCCCTGGGTTGGCTTTTCCTAYGGATAGTTCTGAGACCTGTGCTCCACAGACAGCTCCAATGTGCTCCCCAGTGCCTGGGTACAAACACAGGCTTTGGACACAGCCAGGCTCAAAGCAGTCTCAAAGACATTCTTATCAAATGGTCTCATTGTACAACACACTTTTGACCCACAGACTAGGAAGGRCATTTCCCAGTCTAACTGACTCAAGGTTCACCTGAATTTTGTGACATGGCCTTTTCCACACCAAYACTTCCCTGAAAACTGCTTTTCATCATAATCCACTATCTCATTTCTGTCTGTTCTCATTGAGGAAGGGCTAATTTTARAAGTACCTGGTAGCAATCCCAGGCAGATGCAGTTTCAGTATTACTGCATGCAGCTCATCAGAAACTTCATTCTCCCTCTGGAGATACTCCCCTGCTCCCCCACAGCACAGCAGGCTCAAAAGAAATCTTGAATTTATCAGCAAAACAACTGGCAACTTCCTTACAGCTAGAAAATTTATCTGCAAATAGAAACAGTTGAATTGAACCAGCTGCACACCAGCTGGAACATTTTCACTGCAGCAATTTGTAGCAGAGGAGAAAATTATATATTTTTTTAAATCTCTCTTAAAATTATCACAATAATAGTCCCACTAGCTGAATTCAGGGATTTGTGCCAATGGCTCTCTGGAGGCCCTGGGGTTTTGATGTGTTTTGTGGTTTTTTGGTTTGGTTGGGGTTTTTTGGTTTGGTTTGGTTGTTTTTTGGTTTTTTTTTTGTGGGTGTTTTTTTGTATGTTTGTTTATGATTTGATTTGGTTTTTGTTTTCTTTCTTTAAGGCAGTGGTGAACTCCAGTGTCCTCAGAGAATATACTGGAGTTGAGAGTCCTTGTTGTGCAGGTACTCACAAAGAACAGGGGGAATCCAGACAGCTCTGATTGTGACCACTATGGGGGCAGTTGTAGTGTGACTATGATTTTCTGAACTTGATACTTTTCATTTACATTCTCAAAATATGTTCTTGACCCCAAAGCAGAAAGGCCACTCCAACCTCAGACTGCATTTAGTTATACCTCAACTGGATAAAACAGAAAAAGCAAAGGCTGGCATTTTTATCTTTACCCTCTTCACTGCCATTGGGATTTCCTTCATTACAGACTTCCCACTGGTGACATTAGGATTAGGATGTCTAGGAATCAAGAGACGTTGACATAGTGAATGTTCCCCTGGAGAGTTATCTGGCATTTTCTTTCCAAATTAGGATGCTTAGCAAGCCTGGGACAGAAAAACTAGAACTGCACCCATTGGTACTGCAGATGTTATAAATACAAATGGATAGTCAAAGGTTGTTAATTTTTATGTGCATAAAATGCAGACACAAGAGAAGAATATAAACCAACCATAAAACAGATGCATGGCTTTCTCTAATGCTGTGCTCACAGTATTACACCAAAATATTACACTGAATGCTGTGAAGTTATCTTTCCCCCTACTTGTTTATTTATTTATTTGCTTTTTAAATGTTTGCATGTAAATTCAGYTCTTATTAAAGCTCTTGCTTGAGACCACTGGCTGTAACAAGCTCTTGAAGAGGCTGGCTCTACAAAAACTTTCCTCTTGACATCTTTTGGAATGCATTTTTATTCAGGGATGAAGATGTTCTTTTAATTCCAATGGGACTGAATATATATCCTCCTTTAAAACCAAAACAAACAACAAATCCCTCTGGTTCTCTTGGGAATGAATTAGTATCTCAWTTCTTTGTGAGAGGGACCATGAAAAAATTCCATGTCGTTCTGAATATTGTGAATTTTCCACTTTTTCTAGAGATAATGTTGTTTCAGCAAAATAAGTAATTTCCTGAGGAAGTCTGACTTTCCTTACAACACCCTTCTGCCTTTCTATTTTTATTTTGAAAAATACATCCCAGATAKATTTGATTTAGTAAAACTTGATTCTACTCAAAAAATAAAGCACTGTCATCCCCTGAAATGTTTTGRTATGAGCAGTTTGAGGTTAAAACACAGTGTAAATCTTCTTTTTGACTGAGCTCTGTGTCTCATCTGAGTACATAGAGCTCTCATCATCTGCCAAGTAGCCTCATCCAAGGGCGAAATGAGCATCTCAAGCACTACAATTGCAATTGTAATATGTACCATGGCTCCTTGGGTAGATGCACTTCAATGTCACCCTTATTTTAAATAAAACCTTTCAAATTGGAAACAGCAGAACCTTTTGTTTCCATGCATTAAAAAAAAAAAAATCCTTTGGAGAGTTTTCAGATCTTGTTTCAGAGTTTGTTCTTCTCTTTCAGCTTTTTGGCCTGATTTAAAAGGGGAGAAAGTGTCAGAACTGATGGAAAAGGAAACCCAAATTTTTTTTAAGAACTCCCTGTGTCTGCTGTGCCATTGCTTGCCAATGTCATTGTCCTTGTCCTAACAAAATTTATACAGCCATTTTTGGGGGTTTTGCTGAAGCAAAGGCCTGGGGACTCAGACCATGTGAGAACAGACAAAGATAAAACATGAAATCACACTGATGTGCTGCATTGGACTGCATACAGAAGGCAGTATTGGGAGAAGTCTTGAAATTTCCTGCAGATGGCTTTCTGAAAAACAGCCATTAGCTGAAGTGTGAACTCTAGGGCTCAGTAATGTCCACATCATCTCTTTGAGAATACYTCTCCCTACTGTCAGAGGAAAGAAGGTCAAATCTTTGCCCTGCAGAGCCATGCTGCTGGATGGGCTGCAAAGATGGATTTTTTTCTTCCTGTATACCTCTGAGTGAAAATTCAGCAACTGGCCCAGTGAGGTATTTCTTACCTGAACAGAAGGCCGAGACTTCAAAATTAAAGGGCAAAAGGTCTTCTCTGTACTCCAATGCAYAGGTTAATTACAGTGTGAGGACCASAGCAGAAGAGCACAACTGGTAAATTATCTTGTCACTGAATGCAGCAGGGCAATGATGAGGCACGCAGTTACTTGTCATTCATATTATACAGCAGTTACCTCCATACCCTGCACTATTAAATTTTTACTCAGGTAAAGTGCATTTAATAATCTGTAGATGAATAATACCTTCAACTCATTTAAAAGGAAATAAGATTCACACAGCTCTTACCACCYCTGTCTTTATACCTGACAGGTATTCTTTTTACTGCAGTGAATATGAATTAACATGGATAAGAAAAATCCCAATCTATGATGTATGCATCAGGAATCTACTACATTTTGCACATTGAGCATCCTTAGTATTTTCTCATGTGGATATCAGCAGAAATTTTCTCTAAATTGCACTAATAGCATTTGATTGAGTTTTTCATTATTTGCCTTTCAGTATCTCAGGCAAGTTTTGTCTCTTTGATCATATGAGGAATTTTATAGTAAGATGAAGGGAGCATGGTCTTGGAAAATAATGTATGGAAGTACCTATTTCACTCCATTGGCCACAGATTGCCTGACTCTGCCAAAGCTAAATTGTTAAAGCTGAGTGAGGTAAATGTGACTGTTAATTGTTAATTTGTTCACTGAAAGGTGGGTGAGTATAGTGGGTTGATACAACCTAGAAAAAAAGGTAAAAAACAGACAAAAGGGCTTCCTGGAGTTAATTCTTGTTATGGTTTAAAAAAGRAAAAAAATAAAAGAARCCAGCTAGGAGTCAATTTAAAAATGCCAGCAGTGAAGAACTGATCACCACCCTTGATATGTCATTCCATTCCTTAATTACTCACAATTAAAACCAATACTTCAGCTCCACCCTCCAGCCATTAGATGCTTGCCTGACAGACTGAGTCAACCATAATCAAAGGCTACATCCCCTAAGAACCCMTATGAGTGTGATTGTATCACTGTTTGCCTTCTCCTCAGTAGGCTATGGAGACAGGAGTCCTGGACCTTTCCCCTGTAAATTGAAACCAAAGCCATTCTTCAAATTCCGGGTGGAAGTCATTTAATTCAAACTATGTATTAAATCACCAGCTCATCTAATCTTGACACTGAGATTTCAAAAGTGAAAGAAGAGTAGGTGTCAGCATGGGTGAAAGGAGTTGTCCTCTTAGGATTTCTCTCAGTTATTAGTGATAGAGCTGCATGATGAACTTAAACTAGATGCAGAGTCAAAACTAGGGGAGAACAAACGTATATGGTATGCAAAACCCACAAAATCATTCCCTAATAGATGAMTTTAAAAATATGGGTGACTTCTCAATCCTTCTGAGAAGGATTGCTTTTTTTTATTAAGCAAATGAGAAACAAGTCACAGACTTATAACAAATTAAACCTCTCCAGATTCAGAGAAAGCGTGGGAAAATTCTGATTCAAAAAATTGCAAACATCTAAATAATCATAAAAAATAGGCTGAGTTTCTACTCAGTCATAACCAGAGCATCTCYCCTGTGGCAGCATAATGTTAAATATTCAATTTCCAGCCTTGGAGKGATTTGTTTTATATATTTATTGAATAATATTGGTGTGCTGATAACCAAGTTYATAGATAGTTATAAAATCCTTCTGCTGCAGTTAATTTTCTTTTAATGTTACAAATAACAATAAAAAAGAACAGGCTACTTCATAAATTACAAGATTCTTCCCTCTCATATTCATGGAAAAAATCCCCCAAAAATTAAAATTATAATGTCATGCCAACAACACATCCACTGGAAGAGGCATCTTTCATGATGAGATGGAAGAGTCACTTCAGTCACTGACAAAGCTTTTGCTTGTGGTCTCTACAAAAGAGCCTCTTATCTTATCACTGAACACAGCTGTAAGCTTTATAAATGTATGCTGCAACTGCCCAGCTCCAAATCCTATTGTAAAAACCATCAGTAGAAATTTGATATGCAAATCTCTGGACAGTTTCTTGTCCTTTGGCTAAGTATGCTACCTTATCAGGAATTCAGTGATACTTAGAGATTACTCTCCAAGCAGTCCTTCATAACATGGGTGAGGGGAAGTCATGCCCTATCACAGCTCTTGAATGTTGAGTGTAAGGTTTGTTTAAGCATATTCATGTGGAAAACTTTGRGGTTAGAAGGATCATAGGGATAAATATGAAGTCATAGATTAAAGCTTCTCTACATAGGTAAAATTGTCTTCCATGTGCTTACTTGYCAGTCCAGAAAGATTGAAGGATTGCATTCATTTTGTGTTCCCTTAGTTTTGGAGATTCATGTTGCTYGCCCTCTATAACCCTGCCTGTGTTTTGAAATCTCTGCTCTCCAGGGGACAGTCCTTTGGAGATACAGCTTGCACCTTGTTTATGGCAGTATGATTAATTTTACTTTTGCAAGAAAACCCAAGCAGCCTGTGCTTTTACCTGATCCCCTTTTTTGTTTTTCCTCCCTGTCCTACCACCTAAACATACCCCATCAACCCAAACCCACTGATCTCCTTCTGCAGGGCTGCTTCCAGCCCCTTGCCTCCTAATTTATATGTAAGCTTGATGACTCCATATCAGSTGGAGAAYCCAGCACTTGCTCTTGTTCAGTTTCATACAGTTGGTGATTGTCCAGYTCTCTCCARTCTTTCCAGATCTCTATCATCAAGGAAATCCAGAGCTCCTCCTCAGCAAACTTCAGGTACATTCCTCTCCAGTGTCCAGGTCATTGAAAAAATAACAAACATCAATGGCCCTAAAATTGTGTCATTTTTCTTCCAAAGACAAGGTCTTCCTCTCTTCTMCTGTTTGCATAATTTCAAGTCCAAGGCATGACAATATCCTTAATAAACATACAAGGATACACAAGCTTCAGTAGTGATTTGTAAGGAGATAGAAATTATGGAAAACCCAATTTTGATGATTTGAATCATGCATGATCTTACCCTGAATATTCAACTGGCTGCCAACATAATATGGAGTGTATCACAGAGCTGTCTTTTAGGGGAGATTCAGCTAATTTCAGTTTAGCAGTGGAAAGGTTGTGTAGTCACCTGAGTGATTTTTTTCCATGTCATGTAGAGAAATAGACATTTGCAGAGWCCTGGGCATCCCACTAACATAAAGACACTTTTCAAGCATAAGAAAAGTTTGCCTGTGCAGTGCTTATGTATTTGAATGTTATGGAAGAACCTCAGTTACTTACAGGGAGTGGTGCCTAATTTCCTTCCAATGAGGAAAATATTTCAACTCTGCCTGAGTTTAAGTACCTCACTAMAAAGCCTAGAAATCTGGACCACAATTCTTTGGAGGATAGTGTGGAATGCCACACCATCTCTTCTGAATTGCCCTCTGATGAAACCTGTCTCTTGTTGATAATGCAAGAAATTGCTTATCTAGGCTGTCAGCATTATGGGGTTTGTGTCCTAGGTGTCTTATACAGCAATCAGGACTGTATGTTTTGCCAAGCTGGATCAAAATGTTTTTGGGTGCCAATTGAAGATGCTAGTGTTTTGGTTTTTTTTTGAGCTTGCTACAAGACAGGACTGGTTTCTCAGACATGCAGGACAGCACACTGTATGGCCTCTGCTAAGGATGATCAGGTAAAAGTGGAAAGGAACCAGCCTCATGGTGCATTATAGCTTGAAAAACCTTGTAGTAACACCATGTGCCTAAGTTGAACCTGGCAGCCAAACACACTGTGACTCCAGGCTGCTATGGTGCTCCATAAAAACCCCCAAACATGTCATTTTGAGCAGAAAGGCTTTTTGTAGGTAGGAATTCTGAGAGGGAACAGTTTTTMTTGGAAGCATAATGTGCCATATCTTTCCACTGGGAGTAAAACCTCTGCCACTGAGTACCATTGAATTTGCACCTATACTTTTGCAAGGCAGAAAGATTCACCTCTAACTTCATCTTCCAACTCTGAAGACAGCAGTGGGCTGTGAATTTTTGCAGTCTTCTGGCAGAAGCTGCAGTCTTGCAATCTCAGGAGCAGGCTGGTGGTTTTGGGGTACCATCTAATGATTGCATTCAATAAATATGAGGTAATAGATAATAAATATGAGGACTGTGATAGAATGGACAAGTCTGAAGCAATCTGCATTATTTCAAATTGTTCAAGTGGTCATGTTTACCTTTTATTTCASGTAAGGAGATGGAAGCAGAAAACATCCAAAATTTTGCATGTGCATAACTCACACTTCTAAAGCAACCATTTATCTACAATAAAACCTTTTGATATTCCAAGTGCAGAAAGACACTGTTACTATGAGCATCTGTGAGCTTCAAAAGCCATTAGAGAACAACCATACTGCAAAGGATGTAAAAACCAGATTTTGTGCCTCATTAATAATTGCCTGTTTTGTTTTTTCCCTGGCCTGCAGAGGGACTCCTGATGTGTTTTGGACTTATTTCATTTTGCATCACCAACAAATTATTCACTGCCATAGGGAGWTTTCCCTCAACCCATATGTGTACCCCAGCCCCCAGGTTCTGGAGGCAGCTGCTTTCTAACTCAGGAAATATTACTTTTTTCTTTGTTTACAGGAAGTGGAACTGCTCCAGGTGGAGATGATGAAATGAACATCAGAAATGAAAGGCTGTTTCTGAAGAGGGACTATTTTACTGAAGACCTTCTGCCTATTCCTACTTAATTTTTAATTATACACACAAAGTTCCATGTTTGGAAAAAATATTATCCAAAAAGATATTTCTCAAAATTGAGTTCATGAAAACAAGGATTCTCACCAAATTCTAGTAGACCAAGTATAGCTCAATATTTAATCTGGATTATATGGTAGGTGGAAACAGATTGGCTTAAATGTAAGAACAGGAAAAAGATGAGACAGCAGGGAGCTGTCCCTTAATGTCTGAGTTCCCTCCTTAAATAACACCATTGAGTTCAGGTAGAGYTGCAGCTTCACCAGTTGAAATCTCTGTAAGCACACAAACCAGCTACAGAARGATGAGACCAAACTGTCTGGCCCATTATTCTCCAGTTATGTGCTGTGAAGATTTCTTGCACCATCTGCTGAAACATTGTGTACAGATATGGAATCCTGTCCCAGGTCCTGTTTGAGATGCAGGCTGGTTCTACGTGATAATTCTGTGCTACCTGCAGGGAGTAAATGAAATGAARCAGCTCTATGCTGGTACAAAATATCCCTATGGTATCCAGCGCCATTTAGGCTTGGACTACAAACTTTGCTACATATAATATACTTCCCAGGCCCAAGGGATAGGAGGGGAGAAATAAAGCAAAGATAGGCATATCAAGACTAAAGAATTTCCAGCCTGGAAATTCCCATGTTGTTGATTATCCCCCCTGCAGTAAGAAGCAATTTGGTGTTCGTCTTTGACCAGTTATAATCAGGACTATTTGTTGGCCACACATCTCTGATGTTCTGCAGAGGTGTAAAGGGCAGCTGTGAGCTCCTAAGTCATGTGAAACTTTACCAAAGGACAGTAAGGTCCAATATTAATTAGACATTCCCCTTAGACTTGACCAAGSAGTGATTATACAAGACAAAAGAGGGAAGAAGACATCTCCTCTCCAAGTGACTCTTTCCTAATTATTTTAAGAAAGCTATCTTTAAAAAAAAAATTTAAAAGTACAGCTGAAGAAGCTCATGCAGAGATAGAGGAACCAGATAGCAGGCTGTCTTTAGGAGAAGCAAAGCTGGTGACTCCAATCCAAACCCAGGGAGAGGGGTTGTCCTGGTCTGTCTCAACATTTCATTTCCCAGGAAAGGAAGACAGAGCAAAAGGCATCTTCTCTGATGGACATGTTTACATCAGCTAAAACTATGTTTAAGCACCTGGAACAGCCCAATATGCCTACTTTGATTAAAAAAATATTTCTTAACTTAGCCGTGAAACTTCTCTTTCTTCTATTATGTTATTTGCACTGCAATCTAGCACCAGACACAGTCAAATCCTGTGCAGACTCTCCTTTGAACAATTAGAAATGAGAAGGAAAGACACCACCTGACTATTTGTTTCACAATCCATTTKCAGGAGTTCAAAACCATGCRAAACAAGGAGGAACCAAACAGTAGGTARGAGTGMCACTCTTTAACTCCCATGTCCCAAGGGACCAACAGAGTAACATAGTTAAAATGGAACAAAAGTGATCMTAAACACTTCCTKTTTCTYCAGGAGTAGGTACCAATAGATAAAATAAATAAATATTAACTGTCTTCCTACCTTTCTGCAGGTAGTTTTATGACTGTGATGTTTTGGCGTGACCCACAGAAATCATTTAACTGTAAACCTGGTCATCAATCTAAACAATATTTAGTGTTTCCCAGGAAGAACCTTGGATCTTAGAAAAAGTTTTTCAGAGCTCCTCTACACATTTRTGCTTGGAAGCACACGGATTAATTAGAATAAGGTTATTTCATGCCTGAAACACCATCCTGATATGCTACAGCAACTCYAACAGCACCCTTGTGATCTGTGGTATCAGCACACCTGCCATACAGTCACTTTTTGAGCGACTGCCTGCAGTGAAGATGAAAAAAGTTCCTGTAAATCTGATCACTAAACCAAATACCTGCTGTTGCTGTTACATGGACTAATGCACATGGCAGAACATCCCAGATCCYTTCCATTGATATGTGTGCATGTATGTGCCTGTACAGACACAGAAATAGAAATATTTATAGAAAGAAATGTAAGAAGAATTAATAATCTTTTGTTCTCTCTTTTCATTGTAATTTAGCATTGCCTATTTTAAGACAAACTAGAAATTAATCATGTAACTCTGACTCTATGGGAAATTATTATGTCTGTGAGTGTGTACCCAAACTCACATACCTGTGATAAACCCCCAAATGCTCTTTCGGTTTTTTTCCATCGTTTCCACACATTTTCTTGCATTCCTGCCTCCCAGCCAGAGACAGAAATAGAGGTAAGATTGCTGAAAACTGCAGGGACTACCTCCTTTTATTTCCTCTTAAGTGGGTCCTAGTTTGGCAAATGTCCTCAAGACRTTTCCAGAACTTTTGACAATTACAGGATTCAGATCAGCATAAACATGTGCACTTTAAGGGAGGCACCTGCTTCAAAGCCCACCTAAGCACAGCAGCTTTTCAAAGCTYAAGCACTTGCTGTTTGAAGTTGTGAGATGGGTGCTATCTTTGAAAGTTTATGGAAGGCTTTGAACACAGGCCCCAGTGTCAYACACAGGAGGAAAGTAGCACACAAAGATGGGGAAGCAGGCATGCAGTCTCCAGGATACTGCCAGAATTTCTTCCATCCTCATTATCCCTGCCAAGCTGCGCAGTGCCCAGCGCTGGGTGCCACGCACTGTGAAGGTGGGGATTTGAAAGAAGACTGCCAAGGGGAGAGGAGTGGGAAAGTTTAAGGCTGAATGAAAAGAAGAGCTACAAGCAAAGACTGCTGAGGTAAARCAGGTTGTTAAATCCAAAGAACAGAAGACTGAAGAAGAGGAACAGCTGGCAGAATCACCATGGCTAGTGYCAGTAGAGAGTATTTAACTAGACAAACCTGCAGGAAACAGGTACTGATGGATGGTATCACCCCCAGGTGAAGAAAGGATCAGATAACTTCCATCCTGGTAATTTTGTAACTGTACTGACAGATCGTCACCTGCATTGGGTCACAGTGTAGTTGCCTCCCTTGCCTTTTTTTTTTTCTTTTTATCAATCAAATAAATATATAAGCCTGCAATGCAAAAAAGGAGCAGCTTCAATAGGATAGACTGAGAATGTGTGAATGAATGGTTCACCCCACWATAAAGATATGGGGATTTTCTGAATAACTAGCATGTATCCAATCAAACAATTAGCAAAATAATTTAAATATAGCCCAAGTAAGTATATAAAATATAAAGCTTCAAATGAAAGCAGGTAACAATCTATACTGCCAAATAAAATRAGTCCAGAGAAAATGCCTGAGCCCTGATTACCCACAGTGCTAAATAGTTATCTTGATCCCTGCATTTCTTTTGGTTCTCTAGTGGCCCTTCTCCAAGAGGAATCCGCTATGGCTCTAAACAGTGTGGACAGTGTGTAACTGTGCCACAAAACTTGAATGATAAGGATCAGTTCTGGCCTTTTGTCCTTCATCGCTACTGACAGCTCCTGTGACCTTCTCACTTGTTTTGTGCATGACAGACAAATTCCTTTTGAATGYAGTCCTTTATTTTTCATTATTTTGAAAAGTTGAAAATAAACAAAAGCTAATTTCAAATAGGTGGTTTCAGTTACCAAATAGATCTCCTCAAATTGGTTTAGTCCAGCATTTCAGCATTTCAGACTTAAGGATATATATATATATATATGTATGTATGTATGTATGTATGTATGTATGTATGTATGCTGGTTTGTTTGTTTGTTCTACTGTCAAACTAAAAAAAAAAGATGATTTAATTAATCACTAATTTACATAGACCTTGTCTTCAAAGACCTTTCCTTCAAGAATGTGTGACAGCAACTTGTAGAAAGGSAGAGCCTGCATCTTCAAAACAACACATTGCTTGTTTTTTCCTCAAAGCATTTCAAGTGAAATCTAAATCAACAGCAGAGTTGGCTCACACATGTGGGGCTCTGGGCCTCTCCAAGCTCACCTCTGACAAGTGGAAGTAGCTCACAGAGTGTGTAGTGTCTGCRTTCTGCAGTGTGATGCCCTGCAAGGCCCTGGGCTGACACCACACTGGCAGCCTTTGGTACAGATAGCTTTTTCCATTTCTAGGCTGTCTGTTTTARGTGTCCACTGAGTCCTTTAAAGTTAACTCTGGTATCTCTGTGTCATGCTGAAGCCATTCCTGCAGCCCTTTGTTGTTCTATGTTTTGGGCTCTCCAGCATCTACCCTGGGCTGCCCCTCCTGACCCACCTCACAACTCTCCCTTCCCCTAGTAACTTCAATTTTAGCTTTTCTCCAGCCTTGGGAGGAATAACACCTTCTAGGCTGACTGAGGACAGCTGGGTGGGTGGATAGCTTCTCCCCTGGAGCAAGGATGGGAAAAAGAGAACAAAATCTTCCACAAACCCATGTGATTAATGCTGCCTTATCTATATAATAAATGACTTGTCCTTAGCTCTTTAAAAGATTAATTCTTTAAAAAGGCACTTCTAGCTTCCCTTTATTTAACTGTTTGTATTCAGACAGGCAATTCAAGGCTGAGTAGAGGAAAAAACATACCATCTTTAAAATAATTCCTGTTCAAATGTCAAGATTTTCTTTGCTGATTGTAACAAATGCTGTGATACCATGTATAACAGCAGTTAGCTTGCCCATCTTCTTTTTTTTATTATCAGACTTTCTGGTGTACTGATGCTGCAAATACCTAATCAGCTCATATCTTGCCCCATTTTTCATGAGCTTGAAAAGTGAGACTGTCTCATCTCTTTCAAGTCAAGGCTAAGGCTTGAAATTGGTATTAATGGCTTCCAAAGGAAAGTGCATGCAAGCTCTGTGAAACTGGAAAACATCCCAACGGGGAACTGGAGGGAGAAACAAACGAGAGAATAAGGAAGCAGATGAAACATTCTTTAATGACATCGTGAAAAAGAAAGGAAAAATTCTGTCTCCTCAGGGGCATGGTCCTTTGGGGAAAATGTAAGCACAACTACATACTCTTCCAGCAAATATCTGCTTCACTAGTGCATGCTCTGAGATTGCTTTCAAGTCAGCTGCTTCCCAGGAGCTGAGCTCTGAGTCCCCTTGATGTACATGGATGTTCTGACAGGCGTGGGAGCTCCCAGGGGAAATCAGGCAGGACCCTGTAGGCAGCTGGGGCTGCACTCTGCAACCRCTGCACAGAGAGGGTGCTGGCTGTGCCCCAGCCAGGCTGAAGGCATCCATGGGCCACTGGTGGACACAGGCAYCTCACCCACACCTCAGTACCACTGGTGCACTGATACTGAGAGGGTGCTCAGGAGCCTTTCCTTTGTTGCCTTTGCTTCTGGAGAGAGGTGATGGGCTGATTCAGTACATCAGGTTGTGTGTTTTTCTGTTCACAGGAGGTGTTAGATGAGATACAGGATGGAGCTCAGACCCATGAAGCTTTGGTKGGTGAGTTAATATGCAGTAACACTGCTCTAGTGAATTTTGGGCACCAAAGGAAGGAAAGAAAAAAGAAATCTATGCAGCAGAGCATCTTTCAGAGGCTCCTTATGAAAACAGGCCATCTGGCTTCRCTGCAGTGCATTTGTTAACTCTCCAGCCTACTACTCTTCCCCTGCTGGGTGACACATGCTGAATCTGTCACACAACTAGGACAAAATTATAAATAAACAATGCTGCATTCAAATAAAACAGAACTTTCCTGCAYTAGGCTTACAGGAAGAAAAACAAAATCAAGAGGCAAATCCTTGTTCTTTTGTGAGCAGGACAGTAGGTTCCTTGTTCAGTGCTGGAAAGGATACGTGGATCTCTCCCTAGAGGAAAGGGCCTTTTGTTGAGTGCTGCTCCTCATAAGTGTTGCAGATGTGGAAACAAAGGTGTTATTGATAGTGACCACTTGGGTTTTTGGGACCTCAACYACTGTCATGGGCCTGTTTTGCTCTTTGCTGGCTTGTGGTGAGAAGCTACTTGGAGTGCTCTAGGTTTTAAGAGAAATAAAGGCAGTGGGGAAGCAGAGAGGTGAATATCAAGTTAGATGGGAAGGAGAATCCCAGTAAAGCATCTGGAGTATGGGATTGCATTAGCATCACTATTTGTGGGGGTTTTGTATGCTTTTCAGATATTGAGCAATCCTTTCCTTTTCTCTGAAATAATCAGAGATCTTCTCCAGCATTGGGAGATTTGTGGATATGAGAAACCCATCTGAACTGCRAAATACATGTAAGCCAAGATGCAACATAAATATTTAGGACTTCTTGACTCTCGGTCATGCCCCCTTTCAGAAAGAAAGCTAAAGAAAACTTACATGCCAGGTCCCTGGCAGTCAAGTCCATCCATAAGCCAGGCCTTGTATGCCTGTGAACTGTATGGCAGTGCAGTGATMGTTCATAGTGACACCTCCTGGAAAAGACAGAGGAAGCTTTCCATCGGTCTGCCAGACAAAAGGCCATGTTAGCATTGGCTGAAAGCCACCATTGTCTGTAAGCAAAGGCATTCTCTTGGCTGAAAAGGTAACAGGCCATGCTAACTGGAGTATTCTTCTATTTTTTTTTCACTCCTTAAGTCTATATCATTCAATGCCTGAACAAATAATATTGTGAAATGGTGCAAAATTGTTGCAAGCTAGATTTCCCAAAGGAGGTGGCACATTTGCACAGCCTGCGCTGTTCAAAGGCCAAAAGCTGKGTTGTTAAAAGATTAAAGAMTTCTTCTATTTCAATCTTCAAAAAATAAACACCCAGTTGGTCTGGTTTTGCCCAGTTCAATGTTCTGCAGCTTATTTGAAGTCACAGTATATGTGTGGATTTGCTTTGGATTCACATTCATGGGAGTAAGAGATCAGCTGGGCTCACAGGGGTGAACAGATGTGACCTGAGGCATAATTCAGGTCAGGGTAAGTGTGTGTGTGCATGTGCATGCACAAAACACACAGCTAGGACCCTTCTCCACACACACAACTCCACAGAGGTGGCACATGAATAAAAGGCTGTATTAGTTGTTTAACAATAGAAAATTAGGAAGAAAGCTGTAGGAGACACTGAGACTGCTGTGCCATCCCATGGAAAACCCCAGCTGCTTTCAGAGCACTGGGCCATCAAAAAMACCAGCCTGCTCCTCTGCCCAATACTGGCTCCAAATTTCTGCCCACTAAAGCTGATCACAAGGTCACAGAGAAAATGGAAAGGTAGTGATTGTACAAGCAATTCCAGGAATGGTCTGGGAAAGTCAGGGGAGAGAGGTGGCACTGACACTATTGGCARCAGAAGGGACTTTGATAAACACAAGGCTGCTGTAGGATGTCACCCTCATTTTGACCTCCTTTAGACCCATTTGTTTCAGGAGAAACTCTCACAGGATCACTGGAGTGACACATTCAGCCAAGCTCCCCAGAAAATCTGGGCATGTTAATCCATGCCCCAGCACCAACAGCATACACATGCCCATATTTCAGATAAACATTTTTTAATACTAGCCACTCTTCAAAATTTCTTTAAAATTCAGACTTGGAAACATCACAAACTGAAAATCTTCAGAGACCATAATAAAAAATCTGGTGAGAAGTGTACATCTCTCTGTTGTCTACATCCGGAGTTCTGCATCCAGCTCTGGTGTCCCCAGCACAGGTAGGACATTGTTGCAGCGAGCCCAAAGGAGGGCAATCAGGTTGGTTAGAGGGATGGAACACCTCTYCTATGAGGAAAGGCTGAGAGAATTGCATTTGCTCAGCCTGGAAAAGAGGTGGCTTTGGTGGGACCTAATTATGACCTTCCTGCACCTGAAGTAGGTCTACAGCAAGGCTGGAGMGGGGTGTTTTACAAGAACATGTMGTGACAGGAGAAGGGTGAATGGAAACAGAGTAGGTTTTGATTAGATATTAGAGGAAAAAAWTYTRTAGTGTAAGGRTGGCAAGGCACTRGCACAGGTTGCCCAGGGGAATTGCAGATTCCTSTTCCTGGAAGTGTTCAAGACCAGGCTGGRTGWGGCTCTGAGCAACCTGGTCTAGTGGAATGTGTCCCCACCCRTGGCAGGGGGATTGGAATGAGAGGATCTTTAAAGAAATGTTTAGACCTGCAGGCAATGAGATACTTTGATGGGGAACAAGTTGCTCATCTCCTGTTGAAAAAAAAAAAGCAGACTAGGCAAAGGGGAGCCTGGGCAGGAGCAGAACTGGAGCATGAAGCCTGTAGATGACAATAAATACATTTTCATTTTAACCTGATACTGACCAAAAAAAAAAAAAAAATTTACACTCTGCTCCACTTTAAGCACATAGAAGGGCCTAGCAAAAGCCAAGAATGACCATGCTCTTCCACAGCCACCATCAGGTCCTGGAGAAACAGCAATGTCAGGTAGTTCTTTTGGACTGGTGTGCTCACATYCCCAAAGGGCTGTTTCAATACAGCCCTTTGAACTGACTTACTTGTCACTTGGAACAACAAGAGCATTTACCCCACTGACTCCTTGAGACTGTTCCTGCAGGAAGGAGCAACATTTGGGAGCAGAAGCTCAGATCCAGCAAAGCATGTTCAAAGATGTATGTACACAAGTAAACCTCAGACGGAGGCTCCTTAGGTGCCTCCTGCTGCTGCCAGGGAGTGCCCCTGACAGGAATTAATTTGGTTTTCCCACAAGGAGCCAGGACTCAAACTTCCCCTCAGCTGTTGTGAGTGTGGCAGCACTTGCCCCCCTCTTGCATACCAGACAAGCCAGGCAGCAGCTCCTGTCAGTGCTGCAGTTTTACATCTTAACCACAGCAGAGCCTCCTTGCGTGCAGCCTGGCTRTGAGAGCCAAGGCTGCTTTCCATTATTCAGGTCAGAGTTCACTCCCTGGTCTGTGGGGAATCAGCTCCAGGATCAAACACTTCTCTCTGCTTGGCGTTGCTCCAACAGACGTGTCTCTGTGCAGAGACAGATTTGTCCCTGGGTTCCCCCTGGGAAAGCTGCACAGCATGCTCTGGAAACCATGAGCAATGGGCATTCTTGTTGAAGGGAATTACATTTGCCAGATTTAATTTATTCAAATGAGAAACATATTTATCCATTTCCCACTATTCACTGTTTATAAAATCAGTGGTGCAGCATCTCAAGAAATTCATGAGCCAACTGCTGCACATGAYCTGCTCTGGGATTCAGGCTGCAACAGGAAACTGGGCTTGGGACAAGAATTCTCAAATGAACTTCTGAAACTAGATCTACATTGTGAAATATTTGGATATTGAGCAATGGAAGAATGTGGAACATAAACAATATCAACTTCTTCCTTTGAGCATTAGCAAGCTTCAGCAAGCAGGCTGAGTTCTGCTKTGGTACAGGGCACAAAAGGAGGCTGGTGAGGAAGCAGGGCATGTTGGGGTGCCTTTGTCACACGCTGGTTAGATTGCTCTCCTTGCCTCCTGGTAGCCATTCCTCTASTTACTAGTGTGGGTGAAGCATTTGCCAGTGAAAATTGATAAAAGTGCCTTTTGCTCCTCAAATCCTCAAATGACAATACATTCTTTCCTGCCYATGATTTTTGCTAGGAAGAAGGATTTGACTGCTCAGAGGATGGGTTCGTGTCATCCACCACATTCTGGATGTTCTGCTCAGAGAAAGCTAATTTAATCAGGGATTACTTGAAGGTCCTACTGAGCCCCACTAGGATTTGACTTGCAGGCAAAGAAAAGAGGGCATGCTCTTTATTGGCTGTAAGTCAGTAATGGCCCAAAGCTGCAGGGAGTCAGCTCAGACCTCAACAAAATATATTGCTGTTCACCAAAGCAAGCAGAAGAACATCATGCCCTTCTGGAAGCAATTCTGAGCCAGCAGCTCAAGACAATAAAGCAAGCCCTTTATTTTTCTTTCCTAGTAGCATCTCAAAACGTTTTTCTACAAGTGATGCAGATTTTAGAATTATACAAATTATACCTGCCAACAGTAGCTTTGATCTGTTCAAGGGTATTTTGACAAGCAAAGCCTCAAGCAAGCGTAGGACACTGCATTGCTTGGAAGAAGAGACTGAGTTAAAAAAAATCTTTTCAGCCASGCTCAGTGCCATAGCCTGAAACCAGCTGTGAGCTTTAGTGTCACCACAGAGCTGCAGTAACATCTTTAAACAGTGTGCTGACCTTCAGGAGGGTCTTCCCAAGGGTACATCCCCCTTATCCCCATCTCCTGTAATGGTCTGTGTGGTCACTGTGGCCCTCAAGTCTGTCCACTGATTTACAATTCCTTTGAGAGGCTGCCCTCCCTCTCCCTAAGGAGCAGTAAATCAGCACTGATGAGGATGTGACTGTGTCACTGTGCAGCTGTAGGTCAGTGAGCACTGAGGACACTGACACACTAACTGGGCAGCACAGACCCCACTGAAGACATGCCACCCTAGATCMCCTGAGCTGTCCTGAGGCTCCTTCACAATTAATCCRTTGGATTTGCCATTATGAGCTAAGCAAAAGCTGGTGTGGGCATACCACTGAACCAACACCCCAGGTTATATGTCAAATATATGTGTAGGTACGAAGTATGCTTAAATTTAAAACATCACCTCAAACAAACCTGGGAGCAAACTGACCRTGATTCTTCACTGATTCACCTAGGCTCAAGATTACAAAGCACTCAATCCATTGCTTTCCTTGCATCTGASCCWCAAGGAGCTCTAATMCTGAAGAGTTTGTGTCCAAGTGTACCATAAGAGGCAAAGGGGTGAGKACACTTAAGCAGTGAACCCTAGAGATGGATCCAGTGAACAATGGSCTCAGCAGCTGCCCAGCCTKTCTCTGACACACTGCAGTGCAGAGKSTGAARGAGYAGTARGTGCAAGTTTGCAGATACATGGGGAGAAATTCTCRGCCAAGAGGCAGCATGAAAACCCATGGCTGGGCTCTTTGTGGATACATGCACAGGTGAGAGCATGCAGATGCTGACAGTCAAACCTGAATTGAATACAACTCTCTCATGCCTAAAGTAGCTGAAGACCTTTGGCAAGGTGATGGCCTACAGCTGTACAAAATGGAGGAAAAGGTCTCATTTTTATCTCCTAACATTTTAACTTTCAGCTTCCAAGCATATTTACTCTCATCTCCAGATGTATACAGAGTTGAAGGGTGGCACTGACTGAAGTTCTCCCACCTCCACTGACCATGGATTTGGCTCTGCCACACCTAAGCACTCTGTCCTGAGCCAATAAACCACTTCTACATGTTTATCATTAAGCACTAASCAGTCCTATTAMTTTTGTAACTCTTGTATGATACATYCTCTAATGGATCTACTGTTACCATAGTTATCTCTATTACTTTTCATCTCATTTATTTTCCCATCAGTTCCTGGCCTTTTCCCCTAACCCTCTCAGGTTTTCTGGTAACATATGTACTTTAAAGTGTTACATCTTTTTGCTTCTCCAAGCTTGCATGTGCATAGACCTTTAATTCACAGCGAAAGSGTATCCAATAATTAACCAGTATTGCAGTATTGCTTCCTTCTTTCTTATTAAGGGAAGACAGATCTCTATTTCATAAACCCTTATGGTACTCCAGAATGTACTCATTAAGAAGAATTATACAGACAATTAAAGATTGTCATTTAATTTCTCCTTTTTATTCATGGTTAGGATTGTGAATGAACTAAACATGTAAGTTAATGACACGGTTTTGTATGGATGTTTTGTCTGGCRTATTTTGCCAGACAGCTTCCCTGTTGCAAGAAACCCTGAAATTAATTATCTTATTTCTCTCATTAATTATCACAGATGAATAATTTCTAGCTATTTAACAGATCTGGTACAGATATAGCAGCTAAATTTCATACCCAGCACGACAACAGCAGCTAAATTTCATACCCAGCTCAACAGAGATATTTTTTGGTAGGAGGATGTTTTTGTCTCTGCATTCAGCCTTGCCTTCACTGATCTAAAATTGTGTCTTCTCTGGACTTCAGTGCTGTATAAAACCTGAGCTGAAAATAGGAGCCAGTATCTCCTTGGCGTCCGGTAACCACCTTTGAGCCAGGTTTTCTAATAACATGTTGAACCTCCCTTCCTATCACAAACTAAGATGCCCATATCCATCCCTCTCTGCCATTTCACTCCTAATCTTGATCTGTGCCTGATGTTTCATAGGTCTCTGACTGCATACAAAGCATTGACTTTGCAGGCCCCAGTGAATTCTTTTTCCATGCGGTGACTCAGTTGACTTGCGATCTTGCTGTTGTTTCCARCTGCAAACTTCCAACYCTGAAGTTTGTAAACTCTTCCAACYCTGAAGTTTGTAAACTCTTCCAGTGCACTCCAGCATGCAAAGAAATTTCCTTCCCCTCCCCATGCAGATTTATCAGATGCTTACAATTGTCCATTAGAAGAACTGAAAGGATACTTTTGCTTGCAACAACAAATTGTCAGACYTGCTCCATGTTAGAGTAATGGTAGGATGGTTTTGTGACCATGAGTCCAGGCATGGAGGACACAAGACTGGCTGCTGATAGGATGTAAGTGGCCAGAAAAGTGGCTAGAAATGTGGTTGCTGGAGTCCAAACAGGTGGAAAGCTCAGTAGTAGTTTGGCTATATATCAAGTATACAGATTCTGTGGATAATAAATAGAAGTGACAGTAATAAATTCCCTAAAAACATTGTGCATCAAATCTGGTGGGTGTTTTGTTTGGGGTTTTTTAAAAATTTATTTTAAAGTAAATCTTCATCTCCTTGGCACAGCAATGCCAATTTTTTGTTCTATAAGATTTCAGTTTCTTTCAGGAAGTACTGTGAAGATGAATGACAGGATTCCTGGTGTGTGGATTCTGTGGCATTGCATTTTACAGCTAATGACCAGATCAGTTTCTACACTGATACCAGCATTTACCATTACTATTAATATTTACTCCCTAGCCATGCTATATGAAGTAGGCATCCAGGGTCAAGAAGCACAATTTGGGGAGGGTAATACGTGCCTTTCTCAGCCCACTCATTAAATCCACCCTTTTAAAATTGCTTATGGATAGTTTTTCAAGGAGCACACAGTGGGAAGTCTGGGATTGATGGTTTTAAGCACTGCATTTGCCCATTCAGTACTTCCTGCCTGGACTCAACAAGCAGCAGAGGTGACTCAGAGGTTTGGACATGGCTTGTAATTTCAGTTCACACAACCCACAAGCACATGACTTCTTTTTCCACATTATTACTGAGTTATGCTACAGCGAATCTTAATGACCCAAAATGAAATGCTTCCCTACAMCAAGCAAGGAAAACCACTATCCACAAGTTCCCCATTTTCTTTCTCTTGCCTSTATTAAAATAATTAATCACATGGGGGAAAAGTATATACATGGGCTTGCTGTGAGGTCACAGTGAAATGATACATCATGAAGGCCATAAAAACACTATARACATGAAGCTACCAGTAGTGGTTTAACAAAAAAAACCCTCCAGAAAATAAACCAAAGAAGTGAGGACCTCCACTGACTCACAGTGTTAGTATTTGCCAAATGAGGCACTTCAGCAGGGAGCACAAGGGCTCCCTGTGCAGGAGGGTTATTGGTGGTCAGGAGGCAAGCAGCAGGTGAAGCTGGAGAGAGGGAAAGCCTTTGTCYCAAGCCATGTTGAGCATGTTACAGCCTCACCAGGGCTGGCATGGCTCCTGGCATCCTCCACCAAATGCTGGGTGTTAGTGCAAGTGGCGGCTGTGCGTGTTTCGTGTCACCCAGGAGAGTCCTCAGGGACATCACCAGGAAAGATGTTACCTGATGCTCACATTATTTCTCAACATCTCCCTGCACTAGTAAGCCAGCTTTTCTGCTATGCTTGCAGAGAACTGAAGCACCCAGGCTTAGTGAGTGCCCATTGTTGTTGAAGTAGGTCAGGGAAGAGCAAGCTGCCAGGTTGGACATGCTGTGCCAGTGCGGGTGAAATCTGTTCCTCTCCCAGCTCCTGCTGTTCCCAGGAAAGGCACGGAGGCACTCATAAGTGAGCTTCTGGCAGTGCTGTGCTGCTGCCAAATGATCTTGTGGAAAGCACAGCAAAGTGAGAAAAGGGAGTCAAGGTGTTTGCCCAAAGCAGAGGTGATCACTGCCTCTGACCTGGGGCTTCCCAAGAAGGACCCTGAGACAGGAGGATTGACACTGCCCTGTGCTGTGGGGAAGGATTTGTCCTCCTCTCTGCAATCAGAGCCATATTCACCTTCCAGTGATGGGGCAGTGGAGCCCTGCTGTCCCTGTCTGCCTGCTGAGTTCTGCCACTCCACACAGCTCTGGCGTGGAGTCTGCCTGCATTAGCWCTGCAGGGGAATTGGAATGGACAGTCTGCAAAACAAAAAAATATATGGTACACCCCYGGAGTGAGAATGCATTCAAATGCCCACACCACTCAGATGAGAAAATATTTTGTTTGCTGATGGCAATACCATTTTCTTCTGTATGCTCGGCCTGCCTCACATAACTCAGAGGTTAAGATGGGAATAAGCCAGGGGACTGGTATAACCTAATACAACCAGTGCCAGAGATAGAATTTCATGCATGGAAAGGAAAATTGATTCTATCTAAATATATTTCTCCTTATAAACCTGGTTCTTCTCCAGTGGGCTTTGAGGAAAGCAGGAATAATACTAGAGCAAATCTCTCTATTGCAGGTGCTGACTCGAGGTGCTAGGTCAGAAATATTTACTGAGATAACCTTTAATGCATGAAAGTCCACAGCAACTTAAAAATATAGACAGTAAGTAACAGGACATGATATTTGCAATAATTTCTTTATTACATCATGTTTCATCATTTGCTCTAATTGAGTTTCTCAGTTTTGATCATGTCTGCTTTCTAATTTTCTCCCTCTAGTCAGTCAAGAAAAAGGATGATATGGTAAAGAATAAAATTAAGATTCTGTGGCTATGTAAATAGCTGGAAATTAGCACGGACTACTTTACAAATAAATACAAATATGCATGATTTACAAGAAGGAGGAAATGTGCTCAGAATGCAAAATGCAGCAAAATTTCTGATCGTAGTATAGCTGGAGTGCTACACCCCTGGAGTGTGGAACTCTAACAGGAATAGGCAACAAAGTTCACTCTGTGAAATGAGTTTTAATTGAAGAAATACAGAAGCAGGGGAGAAACTACTGATGAAATGATAGAGCATCCCCAAAGGAACTTCTACTGGGGATAAACTAAAAGGAGTTAACTGTTTGGATAGAATCCAAATAAACTTTATGTTTCATATTACTTGCTTCTTTTTGYGCCAGGGGAGAAAAAAAGCCAACCAGAGTTTTTACCTTATTAATGGAAATCAATTAGAAACAGTCCAAAAATCAAATAGAAGCCAAGTGAAATGTAGAGCTGACTAGAAGCTCTGAAGGAAATGTTCTTTGTCTTAACTAGGCTATTAGAAAACAAAATATAGAAGCAGTAAGAGCTTCAAAGAAATGCAGTGGACCAGGTCCAAATCCCAGCAACACACTGGGCTGGAARAGATTCAYTGGACCRTCTAATTTATTTAACACTTTCAATKCCTGAAAGGGCACCAGTCATAAAAAGTATAGCATATATTAAAAAGCATTTCTTTGAAATTAATGAATGGCTGCTAAATTTGAGCTCCTATTTTCCATTTAGAAACCACTTAGCATAACCAGAAGCTAAATAGTTTGGGTTACTCAAAGCAGGGGAATTGCAAACAAAAGAAATCTTGGGCACTGAAAGATTAAGAATGGCTATTGAAGAAAAGTTACTCRTACAATTTTATGTTTAATTCTGCTAGATATTTCTTTGTTTCTTGTAAATGCAAGTTTTGTCTTAGTTTTGAGGGTAAGATGCTGAAGTTAAGGTACAGTCCCTCTGCAAGACAGAACTGTTGTCACTCTATGTCCCATAATATGTCAGAGCCAGCTTCATCAAGCCAGCTACCAGTGTGAATCCTGAGATGAGTGTATGAAAAGGAAGGAGGAAATGCTTCAGCTTTCTTGCCAAGGTGTCTAAAGGTGATAGAGAAGACTCCTCTCCCATTYCTCAGTGACTTTTCTTGTCTCCCTCCTGTTGCATCCTCTGCACCTGCAGGAAGGTGGCTTCTGGTATCTCAAGGCTTGAAGCTGTATCCCCTTAARAAGGAAATCAAGGGCTAATTTTCAATCAGTGTAAACTGGCTTGGTGCACTGGCCTCACTGGGGTTACACAAACTAAACCAGCACACTGCAGAGGATACACAGCATTTCAAATCTTTTAAAAACATTTTGAAAAGGTAGCAAGCTTGTAGACACATGTGGCACGTATGAAAAGGGTGAAGATGAGTCAACGGGAAAACAGCTCACRGTGCAGTGGGGTCAGGAAACACACCTTGTGCAGGCACACAGGGATGTATCCACACATCTACACATGTCTGTTTTCTGTGTTACTTACAGCAGCACGTCTGCTTTCAGCTCAGGCTGGACATCAGCTCAAGTGACCTTAATTCCCCCCAAGAGGGGAAAACTTTGTACCATGATCCACAAATCAGCCACAACCTGAGCACTGGGCTTTACTCACTGGAAAACTGTGCCTGGCTCTCAGGGCCCCACTGATGGCSAGCAGGACAGAGGAAAGGGGAAACTTGCACTGTCTGCAGATGAACAGGAGACTTTCCTCTCTATTGCTGCCAAGGCAGCACTTTTCATCAACATCCAATCAGCGCCAGAAATTCCTTAAAAGAAAAAAAGAAGCTCTTTGGAGCAAAATCCTTTTGTGTATCATCCCAGAACACAAAGGGGCCCCTAGCTCTCAGGAGGGCCTCTTARGTATTGGCTCAGTATCACAAACTGYAATATSAACAGTAAAATGAACATAATTTACAGTATTATTTTTGTAAATAGGGATTTTCCCTGTCTTTTTCTCTCTCTGGAACTTGCCAGTTTAACAGTGGTTTCTTCGTTACTGCTGGAAAAGAAGAAAAAGAGAAAAGATTGTTGTTGTTGTTGTTATTGGAGGAGATAACAAAGAAATGAAAAAGAATGTTTATATTCCCATTGGCCTTTGTGTAGCTGTGAGTGTCTCAAATGCTAGACAGGAGCTTGGAGAATACACAGAGATGTAAAATCCAGGCTCAGCTTTGGCCTCTCTGCTGTGCAGAGACAAAGCACCAGTCAAAATATTTGTGTCAGTGAGTGTTTGCATGTACAGGTCAAAGCAAGAGAGGTACWAAGATGCAGGGAAATAGAAAAAGAGAGAGGGAGAAAATGGATGGCTACTAGGGAGGGACTAGAAAGGGGAAAGAGAGATATATTTAGTCACAATAAATGTTGTTATAACTGGTGCAAATATTTCACTTACAGCACTTTTGTTGAAAAAATTATATAAAAACAAATGTTTAGAAATGARGAATTTCAGTATTTACCTTCTTTTAAATACTCAAATCTGTCTTGGAGTTTGAGTCTTACCCCTTTCATCTATTAGAGTAGAAAGCAGGRAAAAATCTAACAGATAATAAAATGGAGGAAATAAGAAGCAGTGACATAAATGAAGGGGGAAATTGCAAATCTGAAAATTTTRATAATTCTTGTTTCTGACAAAATGTATACATCACTGAGCAAAAAATGTGTTCCTGTTAAAAACTAACATTACTCTCAATTATTCTGCACAGTGCCAGGCTCATTTTTCAATGACATCTTGTTATTATTATATATTACATTCATTACAGGAGAGCCCAGAGGTTCTCAAGCTTCTGTCATGCTGAGTAAGTACAATATTTAGGAAAGATTATCCTCATCTTAAAGGACTGACAAGTTAACTAGGGACTGGATGCAGGAAGCAGGCAAAGAACATAAGAGAAGATGGAGAGAAGGAGTAAGGGAGGGGTCCATGGTGAGAAGATAAGCAGCACAGCTGGAGGGACTTACTGTATATTTTACGAGCACCTTCTCCTTTGGCTTGTGTACAAACAAACCACAGGCTCTGGTGTGTCCCCCAGRAATCACCTTCTCCATGATCAGGGAGTACAGTGGGACTGAAAAGGCAGCTGAGTGTGGTTGGCTCCCCGTTGATACAAGCAGGCAGTGTGGTGGAGACCCATCACACAGCACACAAGTCACTGCCAGGAAACAGGTCAACTCTGAAGCAGTCACACACTGGAGAAAGGCAGRAGAATGGGTTAAGCAGAAATACAGCATAATTTCTCCTTACACATGAGTATCTTTCCAAAACATCCAATGAACTGGGAAATGCAGCAACTTGTAGGCACAGGAACAACATATCTAAGGCCCCAAGAAGTTTGGGATTGCCCTCCATTAGCCAGAGCCTCCTGCCTCCCTGCTCACTCATGCCTATCACCTACACTAGAAGCAGAGTTAGAAGCTACATGAGAAGCATGGACAGAATGGCTTTCAAGTCTGTCAGCACAGTCATGCCAAGGTCTCACTTGGCCTGTGGTAGGTGATTCAGTAGCCCCAACACTGACTTTCACTCTGATTCCCCTATATAACATGCATGGAGTGAGGAAGACAGTCTCAGTTTCCCCATCTCAGTTTCCCCATCTACACCAGGCTGCTTTTTTAGTCCA
The DNA here is from genome assembly GCA_902810485.1 of Alauda arvensis. Taxonomy (NCBI): domain Eukaryota; kingdom Metazoa; phylum Chordata; class Aves; order Passeriformes; family Alaudidae; genus Alauda; species Alauda arvensis. The sequence goes on along the minus strand of CADDXX010000340.1, from coordinate 26,703 downwards.
AAAGTTCACAAAGTGAGACCCTCTTTTTTTGTTGTATTGATCTCAGAAGTGTCATCTATTGAGCATGAAGCTGCTACTCATTTCTCCCTGAGGATGGAGTCATGCTGYATTTGTTTATAGAAATCCATGCCTGCTTCTCACTCCACAAGCCGTGAAAGGCTGGGGACTCTTTTTTCTTCAGCCTTAGACTGCAGTGCASCTGCACCAGCAAGGCTGTATCATACCTAGTGCATGTCAGGGAGCATCTTCTCATGTACTGAAACAAAAGAAGAAAAGCACCATTTACCAGCACTGAACCTTTGCTATCTCCCCATGGCTAAAGGACAACCACTGCTGGTKATTTTGGAGGCAATACTTTGTCTGCTAACTAGAAAGTACTGCAGCTGCATACAGCAACAGCCCTGATGTCCTGTGTTCAGAGACAGCTCTTTTASAGAAGGGAAATTCTATCATTTACTGTTCTGGGCCATTTGCAGGAAAAYAACTGCTAAGGAACTTTCCACTATGAGTAAAAGTTCTAGAAAATGTCTCTTCAGCCTCTGTTATTTGAATTAAAGTATGCTGATACGTGCTCTTGAGACTTTCCCAAGACTTCAGAAAGACAAAATTAAATAGAAAAGTATAGCAATTTAACCTTCTTTTTTTCTTTTTTTTTTACAATGACTCAGAGGATATGTGAAAGAAAATGTTTTATGGCATTTGTCTGAGATTTCCTATAGTTGGTAAAACTCCCCCAGCAACAACTGCTTAGACTATCACTGTCCAGAAACTTTAGCATTAGTGGATTTATGTCTTTTCTATTACCTGCAGCAATAAACTGCCTTAAAAAAACCCTCTTGTTCCCAAACTACAAATTGAATTTCAATAAATGTATGTAATATAGCCACAGGAAAGCACTAGGCAAAGTTGYGTGCAGTCTTAAAATTTTACATGCAGTTCTCATTGCCTCAGAAGTTTGATCAGATATTGTCCAATCTTAATGTATCTGTACTCCCTGGGCTAGAAGAGCAAAATGCACCTGAGTCAAAACCTTTTTGCTACAGTAAAATTAAAAGCATAAAAAAATTGAAATGACAAGTGGAAGCACTACAATGGCTTGTGACCTTCAAAATCCCTGGCTGGCTAGTAATAGGAGAACCTTGGCCTACACTCAAACACCTTCAGGGCTGTCATAAATTGGAAGAAAGATCTTTGGGATACACTAACATAGCTAGCATATTTCTAATTTCTTCAGCTTTGCTCATGAGATTATATAGCCTTGTTGCATGACAACCTCTGTCTCTTATATTGGGTGAATTTGCTGCTCCAAAGAGAAKATGATTCAGTGGCTTTCTACTCCCTTTACACCTGCAGCCTAGCATAAAGCAACCCAAGGGAACTGGGCTTTTAATGCCCTGTGCCTGAGTGCTATTAAATTGGCTACATCTACCCATTAAACTCCCAACCTCACCTGTGGCAAATCCTCACCTTTGAAAGGTTACTATTATTCCCATCATTATCTGTACCCTGGCAGAGGCTGCATAACCACACAGCTTTAGTATTTTTTTAAACAGATGTCAATATTTAGCATGTATCAGAGAGCCCTGTCCAAATACCTTCAAAGTGTCTATCAAGGCCCACTTGCAGGCACAGTCCTACGGATATCTGTGAGTCTGTGGTGGTTAACTAAAAGAAATAATATATCTGTGTGCATCATCAACACTTCAGAGGTGTGGGCTGAGCACTGTCCCACTTCTCCTTTCTTTCTTCTTCTTGTACTGACATGTCACTACAGAGCACATTCTCAGCAAAGCTTTRGCAAGAAGCTCCCAACCTGTGGTCTCTGCTGAGGGGTTATCAGTTGGTCCCTGAAACTGATGCTCCACAAAAATGTTTTAAACTTATGAAGTCCCTCTGGCTTCACGGGTGGTCTGGGAAAAAGAAGGTTGAAATTGTTTGAGCTGTTTAAGAACCAGTGGTTTAGGCAACAAACTCCCACTGGCATCAGAACAGGCTGTGGTTAGGAGTTAGCACAAGTACAGCCATGCACAAAGGTCCTGCAAATGCACACAGCTTTCTTTTTGCCAAGACTCATCATTATCCTGCTAGCAAAAAGGTGATCATGGTCCTGCCATGCATCATGCAAACAGCATACAGGCAATGTCAGCAGACAATTTTGTGTCTGTCCAGTCACAGCTTTTTTGAGGATTTGGCTGCGCCAGAGGTGGCACTGCACTCCACAGGACAAGCAGACAAGCCACTTCTCATGCTGAATACAATGGTAAGCCACTTCTTCAAAAAGTGATCATGTGTGTTTGTGGACACGGCTCCTTCACCATCTGCAGCAACACATCCATCTTGGCAATCATTCTGCTGCAATGACAACAGAAGGTGCTGATGGCATCACTGGACAGCATTTCAACAGCTCCTGGAGAGCAGGCTAGGAATGACACCACTGTCACCATTGTTGAAAGAGAATCAATACTGAAGGTAACATTTGGCACCTCAGGACTAGCTTTTTTACTGGTGGACATGAGGTAATCAATGTTGACCTTTAGTACAGAGATTGTCCAGCATTCCCCTTTCAGAAAATGTGCTGCCCATCAGACTCCACAAGTGCAGGTAGATCCTGACTTCTAATGGCTGCTATTACATACAACCCTTTCAAAATGATTTATTGACAATAACCCAGTGGATTCCTCACTGGATTTTCAAAGGATTTCATGAYATCTTTTGCCCTTGATTCACACATACGTCTGGTATTTCTTTGGCCAAAGAAAGATAAATTTGGCTCAGTTTTGACCAACCTACCTGAGTTTTGCGAGTAATAAAAACTCATGTATTAAATCCCAAAGCTCACAGGTTTGGTCCTTGCTGTCTGAATCTTCATGACACATGGCCTTAAATTTCTTATAAGTACAAGGCAAGGATATGGAGTAGATTCCACTACTGGAGGTAGAGTCATAACTCAAGATCTCCTACGTGACAGAACATCTTAATGACACAACTGAGAACATAAGAGACTGACCTCAGAAAGTGAAATAAATGAGCTTGCCTGCCACATTTTCACTTAAAGAAGTCAGTAATGATTAGAAATAAGTGGAGATTCACCTTGGMGCAATATATAATTTGATACAACAAACACATTTTGAGTAGAAAACATAAAGCTGAGAAATCCTTAGGGTGGAGAGAAAGTGATAATAAATTATGCAGATCTATAGGCAGAGAGACTAATACCAGATATCATAGAAAATAGCAGTTCCATATGTGAACACAGTTCCAATAACATGCAGTGGTGTGTTGGCTACAACCTGTTGCMAAAAACAGGTTCTTACATTCCGGGTTTGGTCAGAGTACTTCCTATTTAGCAAAGAAGGTGGCCAAGGCAGATCATATGGGATGATCATACTAAATGAAACCCAACAKCACTACCATAGTGTAAGCACTGAAAAGGTCACAATCCCCAAAKGAAGCACTGTGTGGTGGCTTCTGTGCTGCTCTGAAACCTGAACAACAGGAAAAGACACCTCAGGTAGGTACAAACTGCAGCTTACTGCCCTTTTCTGCCTGCAGCTGGCCCTAGTGCCAGCACAGTAGACAGAAGAGCAAATAACACTATTTGAAGGCTTTCCAGCTAGGGCTAAATTTTAGTGCAAYGCAATTTAAAACACAATATTCTAGGGCTGTAAGTGGCAGTTTGGTCTGATTTTTAAGAGGAGCAAATTAAGATTTGCAAACCCTTGGTTGTGTTCAGGTAGTTTCTGGAAGCAGTTATTTGTTCAGGAAGGCAAATAATATCCCAACCAAGTCAGGACAGGCTTGTAGTAAACTAAACTACACTTTGATTATTGCTGATGATGAAAATGCAACTTGGTACGCCTTTAGTGGGGAGATGGAATCTTTAATACATTCTTATAGTCTTTTGCAATTATTGCTGTCTGTGCCAGAGCCAGGCAATTAAATCTGMAACTCAGCCTTTGCTTTACTAAGCTCTGTCACATTTTCTAGAAGTTCTGGRGAAAGGAGCCTGCAAAGAGGAATTCCAAACTTCTGCCAGTCAATGCAGCATAGAATTACTCTGCTCTGCATCCTCCAGGTTTTATAAAATTAGAACCATTTATGCCACCTTTTATTTGATGCCTGCAAACAGATTATATGCCTACATCAATCATGTTTCTGAGTTGCAACCACATATTATACAAAATAATTGTATTAATGAAGAGCTGATTGATACGAGTATTGTCAGCTGCATTGTTTACTCTGTTTTCCTGAAGTAATTGTGGATTCACTGTGGAGATTTACACTTAGCTTCCCTYGTATTATTTGTGGCAGCTTTCACTATTGCCAACAAAAAATTTCATCACTCTTGTGAGGAAAAAAAGGTGTAGCCTGAGATGGCRATGCATCAGACATCTACTAGTAGCAATCAACAGCAGTTGTTGTGCAATAAGTAATGACTAATCAGCTTGGCTGTGTTGTGCATTCCTTAATACATTGCCACAGCCCCCACTTTCCGAGATGGACTGTAAACCACCTCTTTAGGATCATACTCATGGAGGTTGTGGTGTGCACCTTTTCTTGTTCTCGTTATTGCTCRTGTCATTAGATGAGATTCATTTGATGCCATTACTTGTGCTCGTTAAAATCTCTGTGACTTGAATATGGTACAGTATCAGAATTTTAATGCCTCATATATTCTCTGAGAGATGATGGCAATAAATGCTACTGCATTGACCTTCTCTGGGTTTTATMATTTGATTCACTGATCATGTCCATTCGTTCATCTCCATTTGTGCCCATATAGAGAATGAACAGCCAAAGAATAGCTACRGTTACCAACAGACAAAAATATTTACCAAATTTAATGTCCCCTATTTGTAAGCAAATCAACAGTTTATAGCTTTTCATCATCTGCATTAAGCATTAATATCCTGCCTTTTCCTTGAGACAGGGATTGCTGTGAAGAGGCAATGTGTGGATCCTTTAGCATTACAGGAACATTACAAAGCAGCATTGTAACTACAYGTACCTGTGACAATACTTGCAGTGAGGAACAGGAAAAAAGGCTTCCTGTTTGGTGCTCTTTACAGTAGGGCCATTAAAAGAACTTCTAGGATTTTATTTTGGRTAACTGTGAAGGCGTAGCAGTGATCAATTAACCCTGCCACTGCCAAGMTTTCCCCAAGTTTTCTTTATAGCTGGCCCCCTATTACTGTATGTAGTCAGTAGAGTACAAAAGGTATCCCTCAGAACAGGGATATCCAGGTAAAGATGTGTTAGGCATGCTGCCAAACCACAGCCACCCTATTCAGGAGTTTATTTTAGAAGCCTGGATTGGACTATTCTCCCCACAGCTCCCTGGGTAGAAAGACAGAACATTTTAGGATTCATTTGGCCCRTTTTAGAAATCTACCTAAGTTTTCAGTACAGGCAGTGAACTGAAGGAGCTGTTTCAGAAGATGGCCTATAACACCTGAATAAGACAAATACTCTGGATGGCTGGCTGGAAGAAGCTGTCTCTCTCTCTTTTTCCTGTTGAAGGAGAGCAACCCTTCTTTTCAGCCCCTAAACTGGGGGCTTAAAACTAGGCAGCATGATTACCTTTCCTACTCAAAACACTTGACCTGGATGATCCTGGGAGGTGAAAATGGAGTGCTGTCTGGTGCACACTCCCTGCAACAGCAGCTTGTGATTTGAGGGGGTGTTTCTTTCACAGGCTTACTGACTTGAGGGAGTTCACCTGATTTGATTGAGGTGTGGTGTTTGAAATGGAATTGCTTGAGCTTGTCCRTAAAGAACAAGAAAATTTCAGTGTGAAGTGTGACATAATAATATATTTTTTTACCTATTTCCTTTTACAAACATCTACTTTTCAGCAGGCAGATTATGACATTAGGCCCCATTTGCTCCTGCATTCTGCTGTGCCTTGGTACAGGAGAAGGACTATACATGGGGGCTCATTATTCCATGAATTTCCAATTAATTCCAGCACTAGATATATAAAGCTACCAACTTTTTTTTCCTGTCACAAGAATTTACTCATCTAGCATTGGGCAGGGATTTTTACAGGTCACCAGTGCATCAAAAATACATCAGCAGTAAAACATGGCCAAATTTAGCCTCATACCCAAGCYGGAGCTCCTTTGGGAACAGATAAAGCAGATACCTGCCCAAAGCAGCATCCTGCTGAAGGGAGGTAAAACACTTGTGATGGCTGCTGGCTTTGATTGATGGAGAGTAGGAGAGCTGGAATAGCTGCTGTTCTTCCTTCAGGGTCTCTCTGGGAAGGTTGGTGGTGTGGCTGGTGGCTATTACTCTCAGRTGAAGCAATGGAGCGGTGGTAATCACCCCATCCCCCCAGCTTCCTGGCGGCAGGAGCAGAAGTTCCAACTTCTCTGTACCCTCCCCTGCCCTGCTTCCCTTCTTCTTGCCTTCCTCTTCAGGTATGCCCCAACCAACCTCCTGCCCCTGAGCTGTGGGGTGAGAATGCTCACTTCTGGGGAAGCCTTTGTAAGCTCTGRCCACAATTTTAGAAAAAGCATTCAACTTCAGAAAAAGCATTGGGGATGGTCTATGAATGGCATTTAGCAGCCTTCATGTGCTGCTCAGCAGGAGACTTGGTACAGAGGCATACAGGGCATCTCAGACACACATCACTGTGGTGGGCAACCTGGTGTCTYAAAAGAAGACTTTGTCTGTTCTTCTCTGCATCCAGGCAGTGCCAGCTGTGGAGGTAGTTAACTGATGGCATGTGGAAGCAGAGTGCACCACAAAATCACTGCTGCAGTCTCCAAACCCCTGAAATCTTCCCAGAGCATGAGAGACCTCACCTGCAATGGCAACAGGCTGGCAAGGATGTGGGCTGGCTGGCACCAAAAGAGTTGCACTACTGGCTCTAAAATRAAGTTAACTGGGGAGAGGATCTAAGAACACATGTCATCAAAACCAATTGCTAAAACAGGGTAATTGGAGAAAATCCTTCTTCTCTTTAGGAAAGCAGTAGTGTGAATAAGGATTCAGTGGTGTATTCCTTTTATCCACTCCGGATTGATCCATGTGAGAAAGATCCTCAGGCAGGTTAGGAAGGACCAGGCATGCTCAGTGAGAGGAACTGACAGCTTTAGCTGGAGAGGATTGGTCCCTAGGCATTTCAGGGTGATTTGACAGGTCAAWGCATCAATGCAGAGATAAACATGACTTCACACTCAAAGATTTAGAAGCTATTGTCCAGAACAGTATCTAATTTGACATCATTGCAAAGCAGCAAGAGAACAGCCATGGTCTTGCCTTTCATCACAACATGGTTTTATCCTGATTGGGCCAAACCTAGGACAAGTATCGCTGACAGAAAATTAAAACCTTGCAGGAACAGAAAAAAAGAAGGGGGTCCCCAGTCCTATCAGAGACATAGAATTACCTGTACAAAAGCCAAACATATCAGGGTAGGCATTTTTTACTGGATTTATGTTTTATTTGTTTGTGTTTTTTTCCCTAATCCTGTATGTGTACAAGCAACTACAAKAACAGGTGTTGTCTTGTTTAACTGCAATGTCTCAAGATTACACTTTTTACATGTTTACTTAAATATTTGCTCGTTTAGCAAGAAAAATGTGAGATTCTTTTTCTTTCTCATGTTGGAAAGGAAATATGAAATGGCACTTCAGTAACTTCTCTGGTTGTGTTTTTAAAGTGCAAATTTACTCATAAATCAATGGCAATACTTATTTTCCTATCTATTAGACTACATATATAGCATTTTCCCAGACATAATTCTGGAACTTCTGAGCAGTAGATAAGGAGCTCTGAAGTCAGATGGTGTTTTGACTCAATAGTTGGAGGAAGACAAGGATATGAAAGGTCCCCAAACAAATATTCCTGCTTCAACTTGAGACTGCAAGACCAGAGGAAAAAATGAAAATATCTCAGCTTTAATTCTGGGCARTGGGTGAGGTGAAATAAAAGGACAAAATTTTGACCTTTCTTGCTTGGAAGGGATTGAGTTGACCTGTCTAGCAGTGARTGATCATTCAGCATGGAAGAAACAAATCTGAGTATCCTGCAGAAAGATTATTTGAGAACAACTATCTGCAAAAGCCTGAAAAGCAAGGTCAAACTTTCCTTAGACATACCCTGGTGTGAATCCAGAGCAGCTCTAKTTGAAGCAAACTGAATGATGCACTGATGTAAATGACATCAGACATAACTTGCTGTCAACACAGTCAAATTTTAAGTTGATCAAAGAACAAAATCTTCCCTGGTGTAAATTCAGAATTTATMTGATGACTGTAGACAGATTTAGATGGAAATATTTCCTCCAAAGAATTCAATAAGTCAGAGTGACTTCTCAGTGTGAGAARGAATAAGTCAGGCTTTCATAAAGGAAACACTAAATCAGAAAATATGTGACCTTTTTAAAAATCATAGAAGAACTTCTTTGCAGCCTGTTGAGTTGTGTTTCCCTTCCAGTGATTACATTTTCAGTCACTGCTGAGGTACTGAACGCAGCACGACTACTTCATAGATTGTTATACAAAAGCTGGAGTGCTGGACAGGATGGAGGAGAATTTTTTGCCAACACTGGCTAGAATGGGAGTTGTCAAGCCTTGTGCTTTTATTTTTTGTTCATCTTGTTCAACTACATCAACTCCGTTTATTTCAGATTAAAGGCTGCAATATTGTCATTAAACATTGGCATTAACATTGGAAACCCAGTCTGCTGCCATGGCTGGCACTGGCAACACAAGCTAATCATTCAATGCCTCTGAGGTCCTTTTCTTTTGAACTCCAGCAAGCTGCTTTCAGATCCTGGCATTCCATCTTGTTTAAACCCGGGAGCCTCCTTCCTGCCAGGAGTACTGAAATGCTTTATGACACTCATGGTACTGTCCCACACAGGTTGGCCACTGTGCCCCAGTTCTGCTGAGGGGGCTCGATCACAGAGGTGGGAAGGTTCTCTGGTTTGGCAGA
>CADDXX010000340.1:0-17587 GCA_902810485.1 Alauda arvensis | reverse complement strand
TCCTGGCATTCCATCTTGTTTGAACCCAGGAGCCTCCTGCCTGCCAGAAGTACTGAAATGCTTTATGACACTCATGGTACTGTCCCACACAGGTTGGCCACTGTGCCCCAGTTCTGCTGAGGGGGCTTGAACACAGAGGTGGGAAGGTTCTCTGGTTTGGCAGAAATTGTGGATTTGAATCTGCTCAAACAAAAATTGAACCTAGGTCTACCATCTGAAAATCACTCTAGCTCTTACCTAAGCCACCCAAAATTTGCATAAAAATGTGCAAAACCATTTCTCTTTTAAAAATGTGAGACCTAYATTTGAAACTTTGCAAGATGAGGTCTGCATTTGGGGCATTACAGATGTCCAGGGCTATTTTCAGGACACCATCTTTAAATGCTTATTTTGATGGCTTCTGAAAGTAACTGTGACAATAGCAATGAGCAGTTTGGAGAACTTGTTGTCAGGCCATGATGGCCCTTTCAGTCAATTTGAAAAGAAGTTATAATGCCTTAATTAAGTGTCTGTAACACATGACTGACTTCTCAGGCTGTGTACAGGCTACCTGGTGAATATGTTGTGTCATACCCAGGGGTCATGCTGCTCCTTGCACCTATTTGGCCCCTGGTTTCCTTTGCACAGAAAACAGGTTTGGGGAGACAGCATATTCCCAGTTCTTGCTCCAAAATTGTATTGGGATGTGATTTGGATAAATAAAACCAGGGAGTTAGGGAATTCTTCCACTGTTCTAGAAATGAAGCCTTCAACTATCATGTCTATTTATATTCATAGCTTATATAGCTAGGAAGGCTGCTCTGGGAAGCTCATCTGAATTAATTACAGACACACGTAAGCAGYTGGGTCGCTGCAGCTCCAACTTTTGATATAGCCCCCAGGTCCTAGACTGAAGTGCAGTATAAGACCTGTGCAGAAAACATAGATTTCTACAGGAGATTTAATATTTGCATTTTTTCTATTCATTATCCTTTGCCTTCTTTGCTGCCTGAAACGCAGTGATACCAAAGTCATGAATTTATGATTGATTTGGGTTATCAGTGARTGTGTTGAGAAGGAGACTGAGTGCCCATCATGGCATGTCTAGTGGATTTGATAGCAACTGGGACATCTTTTTTCCACAGAAGCTGAAAATGCCCTGTGGCTGCTGTGGGCTGTGCCTACAAGGCATGATTATGTGTGTGCTCTGGCATGTGGGTGTGATGGTAATTGTTCATAGCAGCGTGCATAAAGAAAATCAGCCCTGGACAGGCTTCACTTCTTGCTCATTCCTTTCTGCCAGATGTTTTTTCACTTCTGTAAAATTTCCCTGCTCTTAAGAACAAGAAAGGGGACTCAGGGTGCTTCTTGTTGGCTGCTGTCAAGAGCAGGAGGTGAAAGCTTTGTGCCTTAGGGAGGGACACTGAGCTCTACTGAACAGCTTCCTGACAGCAGGAGATTGGCTAGGATTTGAGTGAAGTCCATGACTCCTGTCCTGGGCCAGCAGAAAACCAKAAAAACATAGCTATGTCTGTTCTGGAATTTAGGAAGACTATGCCCCTGTGGCTTAAAAAATACCTACTGTCTTCAAGTGACCTGTGGGATGTGCRCCATCCTTCTTCTGGAAAACAAAGGCTAGGGCTGAGCTTTCCCCAGCTGCCCAGGCTTCAGCCTYTCTAAGACCTTGTAGCATATTGCCRGCTTGCACTAACCATTATCAGCATTAGTACCTGATCTGGAAACCTTTTCTTTTATAACTGACCTGTCAGGCACACAWGCAGCGCACCATAGGATCCCCGCCCTGTAATAATTTCCAGTGTTCTCYACCYATCTTCCAAGAAATGAGCAATTCYATATCCCATTATAAAACTGACCAACAGTCTGTTCCCTACAGCCTGCCCAGCCCCTGTCTCACATCCCTACCCACCTTCATGTGCCTCATCCCACCTGCTCCTCTGTGGGCTGCCCTTAGAGGTGCAGAGAAGGATCCTTGCACTAAGGCCAACYGGAGATGTCCTTGAAAATGTGTGCAATGTAGTAGCAATTTTKAATGCAGAAAAATCAGATAATGGCAGCATGTCCTCACCTGACACTGCAAGAATTCAAAAGCTTTCAGAAATGTTGATTAAAAGGGACATCTGGAAGCCACTTAGTTCAAAGCCTTGTTCACAGTAGGACTGCTGCTTATGCTAGACCAAGTCAACTGTTACTATTGATCTGTTTCTCCATTTTCCTATAGTGTGCATTAAGCTCAAGTTAAAGCTCATTCTCTCCCTACTCCTTCAGATTTTTTAATGCACCCACCACCACTGCCACTCTGTATTCTCCAGGCATCTGCTGCTTCTGTGCTCCTTCCRCAGTTTCCTTTCCTGTTGTCCAACCATTATCAGAGTTTTTTTCCCATTACAGTCAGGATGACATTTGAACTGATGCACATCTTTGTTCCTTGAAAAACAAAGCATGGTGTTTCCTGCCCCCCTATAGTCCAAAGAACACCGTAAGTATCAGCCTTCTGTGCATTTTCTGAAACTTTCACCAAAGTTTTTTTTTAAATATACATGACTTAATGGAAAGGTTTCTCCTCTTGTTTTTCTTTCTCTAATGAACAGGCTTAAACAAAGAAAARCAGTCAGTTGTAACTTGCCCAGAACCTCAGAGGCCATGTACAAAAGATTTCTTCCCCATATCTCTTAAATAGTTTATACAGAACATAAAGACATGAATAACATAATAACCACTGCTCAGACTGATACTGCTTCAGGGAAATCACTGGGAATACAAGCAGCAGAAGACACGCCTATATAATCTCTGGAACTAAATTTAGACAGTGCTATATCTCTGCCTAATTGCTCAACCSATTTCCTCCTCTCAGAGTGGAACAAGTATTTCTTCTGGAGCAGATGGATCTTGTTCAGTGTCTTCTGTTTAGCTTTCCTCCTAGGAGCCCCATCTTTTACAATTGCTTGCCTTCTGCCTATTCTTTCTGAATACACCTTCAGACAGGCCTGTCAGAACTGGCTCTCTTTGGAGCAAGGAGTTTTAGAGCTGYGTTACACTGCAATCCATGACACACAGTCAGTTGTTCAGCTTACATTGGAAGGATCCCAAGAATGACCAGACCCTCTCTACTATCTCAAATCAGCCTGTCTTTTTAACATGGCTTCAAAAGGCACATGAAAGATTCTCTGTTAAAAGAAATAGGATACAAAATAGAGGAAGAGTTCAGGTGCAACATCCTAACTGTACAGCCTAAGTGGTTTTTTGGGATAGTTTTTCTCATAAAGTGTGGCCATACCCAGCATGCCTCACGAAATGCCTGGTCCCACCATCAGCATATTGATAGGAAATATCAATAAGAAGTAAAAATAAACTCCTGGTTGATGAGTAGTAGGCTCTTGAACTTGAAAATCACTCAATTTAAATAACCAAACAAAGTTTGCAATTTGGGTTGAAATAGTGTTGCTGAAAAGGTAGCTTTAACTCCATTAATAAATAATGGAGTTAGGCTGATTATACAGCTGAGCTGAGCTGAGTTGACCTGATGACTGCTTGATGCTGAAAGGAGTCCAGTGCATTCATCCCCTCTCCTTTCTTCCCTTTTGTCCTCATCACAACTGCTTAACCTGCTCCTTTCCTTACATTGGCCATAGTGCTCCCCTGACTGCATGCTGAGTGAGCTCAGTGCACTGATACAGTAAAGAAATAATTTGAGAGAGAGAACCACCAAACATCACCCAAAGACTTTTCTGACCACTTTCAAGTTGAAAGAACTAAGTACAGGGTCAGAAGCCAGTGACAGCCACTCTACAGAAAAAGATGTATAGCAAAGCTGGAAGGACACATAGAGGGAGATGTGAGGGAAAAGGAAAAAGTGGAGCTTCTCCATAGCTCCATTAGGAAGAAGACATTACTAACTCTGGAGATCCCTGTGAAGACCCAATAGATCATTTTGAGGAGACTCTGGATCCCACCAGGCTGTTGCTAGTCCCAGTATCAAAGCAGCTTACTGCTCTGCCAARGAAGGAAGAACTGAAGATCCAGAAAACTGGAAGATTGAACTTTTTTATTTTAATCTGCAAATTAAATGTAGAAATGTTTCCCACCAACCTTCCTCAAGAACTGCTAACATTTTTGGTACCTCTTCTGGTGATCATTTTCCCTGTCACCACAACAGACAACATTAAGCTGTTGCCCCTAAACTCAGGACATAAGCTGTGGGCTGGTGYCTTGTGCCACAGTGATATTAGTAATCCAAGCTAACTCTGAACTAGTACAGCTACTTGTCTGATATRATCCAGTAGGAAAAGCTCTACTGCTTCCAGTACTCTTGTGATTTTATTTGGCTATACACAGTATTTTAGACATMTAATTCTGAATAACAAATRCTTCTATCTTGTTTTGATAAATAARTGTTTATTCTGATAAATAAGAATGACAAGAAACTTCTTTTTCTCTTGGGACTGGAGGAATTTTCATTGCATTTTTTTCCACAGTCCGACTAGAAAGCTAGTATTATCTGCTGGCAAAGATTTCTGAGAAAAAACTATGTACAACATTCTCATCCAAAAACCTTACAGCCATGTGGAAAATTTAAAAAAAATTAAAAAGAAAGAAAGAAAAATAAGGTGGGAGAGTTGGTGATGATTACTCGGTCAGACAGAATGTCCAGAAATTCTTCAGTGCTTCCCATGCCTGTTAAAGTAATACAAGGACTTGAAACATCATTAAATTATACTCTGTAAAAGTGTGCAAATTATTTCTTCTTATCTTCCTGTCTGATCTCAAAGTATTGCATTTGCATGAATACTTTTAGGTAAAAGGAGGWGGCAAAAGCAACAACATTTTTCATTTTCTTTTGATTTGAAGTTTTGTCTGCTGCACAATAGCCTGAATTTGTATACAAACAACTATATACTGCTTGCCACACAAAGCTGTGCTTATGTTAACAGGCAATCCATTCTCTGTTCTCTTACTGAGTTTCTTGAACACAACATATACATGACTTTGCTCCCAGGGTAACAGCCATGAATCTCAGAAACTGAAAGCTGCAAGAGAGATGCATGCAGAAAGGCCACCTCATGGGACAGAGAGGGCTAATCCTCCTTAATTGAGTTTGGATTTTCTTTCACAGTGTGTACTAGAAAACGGCTTTAGAAGCCAGAATATTCACTGAGGTGACTGTGTAAGAAAATACTGAAAGAAAATGTATTTTCCAAACACAKGATACTTGCTGAGGTGTTTTTCTAAGTCAAGGTACAGAAACAGTACTGATGGATCTGAGTGAACCCCTGTGGTGAAGTTRCATGCCTCAAGTTTAAGTCCCTTCTACAAACTCATTTTAAAAGATTTCAAAACTAACAAATAGGAAGATTTGTACCAGATTAATTTTAACTTTAAGAAGCAAACATTAGGCCAGATGGGGAAAATTCTTTTTATAGGTATCTCCTAAAGTAGAAAATGTATGTACATGTTTCACTGTTTACTTAAATTACAGCTATGTATATATAGATGAGGTAAAAATGTAGGYTGGATACCCATGAAAGAAAATTTGAATAAACAGTCATGGCTGTGACTGATAACTTGTTCAGAAATTATTTGTACAGAATGTGCCAGGAGAGAAGGGTGATTATCAGACAACAGACTAATGCATCATTTTCTATGAGCAAGACATTAGCATAGAATTATTTTTTGAGTGAAGGAAATCCAGAAGGGTTTCTTAAACAAACAGTGAGAAAAAAATGTTCACTGTTTTCYAATTCCCTCCATAGTGAAAGGCTTTTAAAACTGGAGTTTTGACCCAGGCAGGTGGAAGAGATAAAGCAGGATGACTGTCCTTCTTGAGGTACCTTTGTGTCTCCATAAACTGCAAGAGAAATTTCCACAACCAGCTCASTCTAAGTGTCTTAGGAAACCTATGCCAGTCAAAGTCTCTGAGATTTTTAAGAATCAATAGAAACAAAATCCTTGCATTTTCATYTCACTAAGAAATATTCTTGACTTGGTCTACAGATATTTCTCATTGTTATGACTCTCAAAAGGGATCCTAAATTTTGTTTTGGGGAGTTCCTTCTAAAACATTTTCAGCAATATACTTGGAAATTGCTTTAAATTTGTCTAACACTGGAAAGAAAAACCCAACCCAAAATCAAAACCAACCAAGCAAAACAGAAACAAACAAAAACCAATGAAGGAGACGTGGATTTTGTTGATGGGTAGTGTTCAGGTTTTCCAGGGCTAGCTAAAATAATTCTGTCAAAACTCAAAATTAGACTAATAGCTTTAATTTCCTGAAGGGGTAGGCTTTCCCACACATAGTATATTTTTTCTTTGGAAAAGTGAGACCCTAAGAATGAAAGCTTGGAATGAAGAGTTGGGCAAGTACCCAGTGCTTCAGGRTATGTATGTGTGTCTCAGTTATGCTGCAGAACAGATGCCCAATGTCCTTAGAGTTTTCTATTTCCAGGCTACCCAGGTACATTTTACATTTCCTGAAATATGCCTGTGGCCAAACAATTCTTCACAAGTTTCTTGAGCCATTTTCCTCCCCAAAATGAGACACTAGGAGAAATAAGACCCAGTGCAAAGAATAAAAAAATGGAGTGCATATGGCCACWGAACCACAGCTCATATAAATCATCACTGCAACATTTAACAACAGTTTTTTCTCTTGGTTGAAATATTTGAGACATTCTTTTCTTTGAAACCTCAAGATTTTTCATGTGACATATTGCAGTTTTATTCCARCTTGCTTGATCATTTCTAGGTGTCAGCTTTGGTATTTTATTAATACTGCAGATGATGATTTTTGAGGGACTGACTTCTGGAACCACAGGAATTCCTTAGCATTTTAGCTCTTCTATATGAAAAATGAAGTTCCTGAATCACATGTTATTAGACAAAASTATGATTTGATTGTGTCCAAACAGCCTGAAAGACAGAAGAGGAATTTCATAAAACTCTGGAAAGTGATGTAAGAATGGTGGCTTGCTGTGTATTTCTGCAGTTTCTTTTCAAGGGCATAATTTCAGTATTAGCTAAATGTAGCTTAGAATTAATTTTAGCAGTGGAAAACAAGAAGTTAGCTACAAGAATAATGACCCATTACTGGATCTATTGGACAAGAGAAGTCAAATCCTGTGGTGGGTACTTTACTAATGAATATTCCATTYCCTTTTTGAAAGAGACAGTTCTCAGATTGTTGGCTAATTAATGACATCTGTAAAATGTGTTTTTCTAATTAGTAACTAAATTTAGACTATGGTTCCTCAGAGCACGAATGCTGCATAATAATATCCCTTTAAATGATGGCTTTGTCCCATACCTAGTTGTGCTGTGATTATCAAGTAAGAATAAAACTCTTCTGGCAGGTGTTTTTGTTTCATGACAAAGAGTTGATAGCTTTGTGAATTGAAGTATGTTTTTATGATCCCATAACTCATTCAAGCCCACACTGCAGGATGACTTTGTGGTTGTGCACACACAGAAAAATGGAGATAAATTTTTGCCGTGCCCTTGCTTCACCAATTCTGCAATTAAACCACATGCTGTTGAGAAACAGGAACACACTGAAATTAATAGACCCACCTGCAAGGCTCTCCATGTGGTGCTGCACAGTCAGCACCTCAGACAGTATCAGGGATCTGAAGGGATGAACACACATTAAATATGACATTTCAAAGTAATACAATCCATTACAGAAGACAGTGCTTGCTTTGGAGAAAACTTGACAGACAATGAAGTGATCAAAGGTGCTTTGATATGTCTAATTTTGGCTTACACAGCTGAGTTCTTCTATGGCTGATGGAGGTGATGAGAATAGTGTTCTCTTTTGTGTCTTCCTGAGGGAGGGATCAACAAATAGAATAGCTTATGCAGGTGACACTGTGACAGAACATTTTATTTCTCTGTTCCTAGATCAAATTAAATGAAAAAAACAAATATTTGTAGACTGAGAAGTGGCTTTAACTGAATGTCCTTTTCTTTGGTTCTGAGCACTGAAATTCTCTAGTATTACCTTGCAAATTTTGATCCTTCAGCAGACTAATTGCCAGTATGTCTTTCAGTAGACTATGCAGTTTTTCTGTTTGCTCCCAGGAAAAATATGTGCCATTCTGTATTCTCACAGCACAGGTGTGCTTAACTGGGAAGGGACTTTTACATCAGTAAGAAGTAATTTATGTATGTGTTATACTTGCAGTGCTTCTGTGAAGCATCGTAACAGAATCATATTGTCTCTGCCAAAAATTAAGGGTAGTAATAAATTAAGTCTATTATATGGATGTTTCTTACAAAGTATGCAATAGAATTATGAGTTAAATTGGACTGAGACACAGATGTTTAAAAGTAATGCTTGAAATTTAAAATCTCAATTAAAAAAAACAAGCTATTTTGTACTACACAGAGGCTTAATGCCTAATGTTCTACCARTGTTTAATAACTTAAATGTCTTCAGCAACTTCCATAACTCAATACTAGACATTTKCAAATTAAGCAGCAGACACACACTATGGGAATGATCAGTTAAGGGTGATGGGGTTATGGGAATGGCATTGACCCAGATTCCCTACGAGTGCTTTTGGAAATCTTTGAAATAATTTGAGATAYTCCAAATGCTTACCAGATTTTGTCAGTGTGTCCTTCACAAGYATAGAGGAGATAACTGATGATGCTAGTATCCCATGCCACAGCTTTCGGCACTAAAGAGCTACTGTTTGTRATTTCTGGGTCTGTGTTTGCAATCCCTGGTCCGAGATCTAACTCGTCTTCCCCTTTGCTTGTTTTGAGCAATCCCTGTTCTGCCATATTCTCCTTCTGCCTCTGGCTCATCCCCACTAGGCTCTGCAAAGTAGCTGAAGGCAAAGCTGTGTCTGTTACTTTTAAAAATGACTGCAAAACCACTGGGGCAGCCCCGCTCACTTCGGGTGGTGGTGGGGCCTCTCTGCTAGCTCTGGGCAGTGCTTCARTATATTGTGCTCTCTGAGGTGGTTGCACAATTTGCGTATCTTGCGCAATTTGTGCGGTTACTGGCTGCACAGTTGGCGTAACTCATGCAGTTCGTGCAGCTGCTGACTGCTGTGTGCAGCGAGGTCTGCCGAGTCCCCGGCGGGTCCCCTGTAATTCCCAGGGTCCCTTGTCTGCTGCRAGTGCCTCCACCATGTTAGAGTTTCCCCTGTTCACTGGGATTGTTCCCACCTCTGACTGAGCTGTGGTTAGTGATCTTTCAAGACTTGTTGACACTGTCAGAGTGCCCCTTCCTCCTCTTTTGGCTGCATGGGCTGAATCTAGGCATTCTGTAGTGCAGCAATTACATGGCTGGGATTGTCTGCACRGTTTTGTGCATTGCACCTGCTGGTTATTGTTGGGGTTAGGTGTTATAAATGAACCCCGGTCTGCTAAGAAAAGTTCTTTTCTCAAAGCCTGAGTCTTCACAGAATGCCAGGACTCCATCTGTGGTGAATCTAAGGATGTTTATTTTCTCTTATCTCTTACATTCTTTCTCTGCCCAGCTGCAGTCCGCAGAGCAGCAAAGGTCAGGAGCAAATCCCAACCCACCTGGGCGGTTTCCACTTTTATACAAAACTTTACGTATTCTATATTTACCATTAATCACCAATAATAACCCACTACATCAGAATGTGCTCAGCAGYCTGAAACCAATCAAAAAGAACCCCCACTAATGCAGAAAATGGAAGAGAAGAAGAAGGAAAAGGACAGTGCCACACCCTAAATTCTCCATCTTGTCCTTCCCAATCCCCCATACTAAAACCCATAAATCTATTTTTCACACCGTAACTCACTAACTACCACCCCAATTCAAATCTTCATGGCCAGAGCCTCATCATACAACATTGGCAAATCCCTCCATGGGCTAAGATCAAAGCCACAACCATGTCCATCTCCCTGCGGGAGGTTCTAGTCCCCCTGCCCAGGTCTGGGTCACCCAGGGCACCTAGGGGATGGCCCTGAGTTCCTACATCTCCCCCTTCTGTTTGCACAAAAACCGCTTCTTTTGTGGCCTTGTTCATAGCCTGTCTCATGTTAGAACCCGCTCCTTCTCTACTCCCCCGGCACCTGCGGTCCCAGCTCGGTGTGTGTGGGACCTGCCGTGTTCCTCCTCTGCAGGGAAGACACAGACAGTCCAGTGTGTTCATGGGTAAGGATGAGGGAAACTGACTTCCAGCAACCAAGCAGTTTATTGTGAGCTGCAGGCTGAAAGTGTCAAACAAAGAGTTACAGGTATTTTTAAAACTTCCCCCAAGGGTGGGGATAACAACTTGGAACTGTCCAATAAGGCACAGACAACTGGGGAGTGACATAGTGACCACAACCAATAACTTTTAGGCTTCTATGCATATAGAAATCCTCATTTAAACTTCCCGCTCGCCCCAAGGGAGAGCAGAGCCAGAATGCCAGCACTCTGGGCGTCCACGGTCTCATGCATTGGAAAAGGCAAGGTAAARGAAGAAAAAGCATCACAAGTCCCAATAGAATACAAAAACCYGCTTTCAAAAGATCCTTCCAAAATGGTGAAAGATCAAAGAAGTCAAACATACCATCCAACCAAGAAACAGTGACCTCTCCAAGTTTAGTTACACTCTCTTGCAATTACCTTATGTTTTCATGAATTGATTTTGAATGATCAGACAAATTCATGCAGCACAATCCCTCAAATTCTTCATGCCTGTGTCCATGTGCTAATAAAAGATTGTCAATTGCAGCTCTGTTTTGGAGCGTCACTTTTCTCACACCAGTGACTTCTGTTAACATGCTACTTAGTGCAAAATAGGTGGCTCGGGCATGTTTGCACAACCAACAACCCATGTGATCCAATTGAGACAAGGCTGCTGCTGACACTACTTGTGTGAAARAATTGCAGCCGTAACTCTTTGAGCCTTGTTCCATGTGTAAATGTTATCATCACACTTTGAGTCATATTGTTTAATTCCTCTTTTCTCTCCATATTTTTGTTCTTTTAACAATGTCATGTTGGGTGTTAGCAATGAAAGTCTTCCAATGCTGCATGGACCACCTTTGACATTTGCAAGAATTGCAGGACAAATGCTGTCCCCACAAATGCTGTCCCCACAAAAAAAAGATTCCCCACAGCAATTGCACTGGAACTTGGCGGAATGGTTTGCTTGTCTCCTTAGTGTAATTACACCAAGAACATGCATTTCAATAGATAAAATGGTTTGGAGTGATGTCTGTTGTYCTATTTTTCATCTGCATTGTGATATATGCCCTGAAWTAATTAATGTTTTCTCTTCTGTATTAAGYGTTATAATGTTTGATCACAAAMACCTAAAATCTTACCACAATAAAAGTTGGGTCGGGGATCTTGGAATGTACACCTTAAGATTGTATCACWGCTGCCAGTAAGGCTGGAGACCAGAATTTGCAATAGAAAGAYGGGYGGACTCRCARATCAGATCAATATCAGACTGGTGATGAGGACAGTTACTAAGACCATCAGCAATGATACTGAGGATAACATCTGAATGGGACTCCTTGGAAATCCATTCAAACACCCATCTCCATCTGGAAAACTATTCAGCAGTTCAGCAACGCTGAAAAGATTTTGGATGAATATGCAACAAGGACTGGTCACCGAACAGACTGTTGCAATATGGCCTCTGGGCAGAAAAACGGTATAAGAACTGGCTGCTCTGAGCAGACTTTGTGAACTGGGCAGGGGGGAGGGGGAGGGGGTGCAGTGTGGTAGAGGCTGTACCTGTGGTTCACCCAGCATTGATCCCGGGCTCGGCTCTGTCTTTTGTTCGTCGCAGCATTTTGTTGCTCTTTTTCATAATAAATTATTCTTTGAATTATTTAATTTGGCATTTTATGCGCTTCATTTATAACAGTTTCTGGTGACCCCGACATGATCCAGCTTCGGGCTCCACGGTTCCCTGCTTTCCACTAGGAAAGGTGCAGCCGCTGATTTAGCAGTCCGGTGGAGTGGGGAGATCTCGGTTTTCCAGCGGGATCTCGAACCAATCAGGAACTGGAGCCACATACAAAAGGGGTTCTGGGGAAAGCTAGCTTTAGAGATCTCAGGGACAACTCAGGAAAGACAGGAAATCTTTCAGGGGCTGTGGCCAGCAAATTCACTCATAAAAATCAATGTGCTGAACAATCAGCATGAGAAGAAGGCCCTAAGTATCACGTGGTTGAGTGGGGTGACCGAACGTGTGTGAGTGCGACGTGACCTGGTCATGAAGCGTGTGTGGACCCTGCGATCGCAGTTCCGTTCTCCCCCAGGGGAAATGGTCGGTCAAAGGGGAAGCGAGTGCGGATGGGGTAAAGCCCATGTTTCACACACACAAACCCAAAACTCACGGGGAAGCTTTGGGTGGTCACCAGGGGGCTGGGAGGAAAGGGATGTCTCTTAGGAGTTCGGGGACTGGTAAGCCTCTTTAGCTTGGATCAGGTTAGACCCACCTGAAAATAGTAGAAAAGGAAAAGGRAGAGCTCTTTACCGGACSAAAACTCCATGATAYGGTCAATTGAGGAGCCRGTACATTGGTAAAATTAGAAAATGGAACATGACACTAAGAGAAGCGCACGAGGGAGGTGTGTTGGTGTGTTAGTAACAGGCACATCGGCATATTCTTGAGATATGATCAGTCAGAGGAAAGTGAGTGATCTGTGGTAAAATAGGAAAATGGGACAGGCACAAAGTAAGAAGTCTAAGAAATCCTCAAAGAGCTCAGTAAAGGAGCTTGAGGAAAATATCCCAGAGATCCCCTTAGATAGTCCCCAGGGGTGGATGTTAGAAGACTGGGGGGAAAACCCCAGATGGAGTGTGGGAGAATAGGGAAAGGCGAAGCGCAAGATCTCGGGCTGTAACAGAAAGCTGCAGGGGCCCTCTCCTCCCCCTTGTCTGGTGCAGTGTCTTATCTGCCATGGAAGAATGCAGCCTTCCTGGTTCTGCAACGTCCTCCCTGAGACCCCTGTCAACCCCCCTCCAAACCCTGGTGGTTTTCCACTCCCTACTAGTCTGAAAGACCACAGACCCCCGCTGACATGGCAAGACCACCCAAGACTATATAAACCTGTAAGACAAGATAATAAACGCCATTTTGCCTCCACCGTGCTGGTGTCTGTGTGCTAATGGCCCGTGGGGCCTGCAGGCCAGACCACGTGCTGATTCTGAACCAGGTCGCTACACCTTAGACAAAGGCAACAAGTGGTGCCGAAATCCAGGAAGCAGGACTTCGGGGTTTGGGGTTCGCCTGCACAGGAGTACAGCGGCCGGAGCGGCGAAGCCGACTTTCCGGTGGAGGGGACGCCCTCGGACCACGCAGCCCTCATGGAGGCATTAGTGAAGGTCGTAAGTCTGATGCACGAGCAATGGGGAATTAAATGTAAGGCCAAGGATTTTACCCTTGCCGTTGCAAGGCTCCTTGAGCTTGGGGCGATTCAGAGCCATATACTCCTTCCCAAGGTGTGGGGGGAGTGTACGGCCGCCTTAGCCGAAGAGACCAAGTCCTCTGGCAGCGGCAAAAATCTTAAAGCGTGGGCGAAGGTAGAGGAACCTTTATGCCACACGATAGAAGAGCAGGAGACTTGGAGCACGGCGCGTGCATGTTTATTAGCTACACCACAGCTGGGAGTGGGGGCAGCAACGCAAACCGCGCCTGAGAGCGATTTACCCGAAAGTGGGGATTCACGAGGACTGGGCGTGTTCCACCCCTCTCCGGGCCTAAGTCTGGACCACCTGGAACCCCCAGGGGACCCCCCGATCCCCCCGGAGGGCCTGTCAGCTCCTACCCCTGCCGCGGAACCTTCCAAGAAAACTGCGCGTTCTTTGTCCGTCTCCCCGCCGCCCATCGGCGAGCCCACGCGGGACGCGCGCCTGCCCGGGCAGTCCGTCTGGGAGGCGCTGGCGGCGGAGGCCTGGGGCATGGAGTGGGCTGCCACCGCGAACACGCAGGCAGATCCGCCGCCGTACCCCTTCGAAAATGGCGCCGGGGACCGCGGGGAGGGGCGGAGCCCTCATTCCTTCGGCGAGCGCATGCTCAGCTGCCGGGATTCTGCAACCGCGCATGCGCGGGGTGGAGGCGGAGGGCGCATGCCCAATCAGGAGCTGTGGCTTCTCCCCCTTCCACCTAAGGGAGAGCCCAACCCCCGCGGGAGGCAGGGCAAGCCCAGGGGGCGGGAACGGCACCACCTCCGAAGGGAGGGACGGGGCCGCAGCCCCACAAAAAGGCACCACAGGCCGGAAATTGACTGGTATTCCACTTCCAGGTCAGACGGTGACAGCACTGACTCCRGCAGTACCAGCGGCTCGGAGGAGCCAACGGACGCGGAGTGGGGTGCAGAGATAGAGAGAACGGGGCAAGCGTGGTTCATGTCAGGATTAAATAAAGCCCTAAGCCATGCAAAAAAAGGATTAAAACACACACTTATTGACTGGGGGAAGATTAAAATCACTTGTGCGGATTGGGCGCCCGCCGCAACCATACAAGTGTTCCCAGTCAGAATCACAGGGGCGCCGGGAAACCGGCAGAGAGCCTATTCTCYGCTTAATCCCAAGACTGTCCAAACGATCATAAAAGCCATTGCAGAGAAAGGGATTGACTCARCCACAGTATCCACTCTCGTAGACGGTCTTTTCGGAAATGATGATTTKCTTCCCTTTGATATTARACAAATAAGCCATATGCTTTTCGACGGAGCGGGACATATCGTGTTCRAACAGGAACGGTCAGATCRGTGTGCGATTAGTCTAGCCGAGGCTTCGGGGCCGGGACAAGATCTACATGGATCGAGTCTATCTAAGCTCCTAGGAAAACATGACAATGCGGCTACGCCACAGTAGCAGGCAGCGCAGCTCCGAGCTGAGGAGGTCAGAGCGACCACCCRAGCCGCCAGAGAGGCAATCCGTGCCGTCTTGTGAGTGGTAGCAAGGCCAGCTCCGTGGTCGACCATAAAACAGGGAGAGAGTGAAAACTTCACGTAGTTTGTAGATCGCCTGCAAGCAGCGGTAGATTCGTCTACCCTGCCAGCAGAGGGCGAGAAGCCCTGTGGTGACTGACTGCATACTCCAGCAGTGTAATTCGATCACCAAAGACATCTTGTGGTCCCTGCCAGCCGGGGCCACCCTAGCAGACATAATCAAAAATGTATGTAGATGCCCGGAAGTGTGGGTTTTTGCCTGCTGGGGAGAGTGGAAAAGTTTGAAGGGGTGATTGTTTGTATGCGGGCCTGGGACCTATGGGTTGTTGCCGTGTGGTCATTTTTGAATTTCTCTGTATGTGATTGGAAGGTCCTGGATTGTCTACGCCCAGGGCAAGAGGTTTTAAGAATGCTTTCTAGCTGTACTCCCTGCTTTTGGAGGCAGCAGCTAATAAACTGCTATTCTCTGAAAGTCGCTGTCCTTTTTCCTCACCCCGGAGAAATCCTTTTATGTTGGAGAGTTTTCCCCCTTCCCTCCTTCCTGCAGGGTTACGATAGCAGGAGGGAGAGAAGAAAGGAAAAATCAGTCTCTTACACATGTAGTAAGGGAAGAGCAACTGACACCTATTCAGGCAGCCGTCCGCACCCTGACCAGCATTATGGCATGCTTTAAGTGCAGCCAAGCCGGTCACATCGCTGTGGGCTGTCCCCAGCCGATGCAGCCRAGCCCGGCGGCGGCCCAGAATCAAGCGCACCCGAAGGGATCATGTTGGGGGTGTGGGAAGAAGGGGCATTTCGTTCGAGACTGCAGATCTCGGCCTCAGGGAAACGGGAAGGGGAGGGGGCGTGCGGGCCACACTCATCCTCCTCTCACTGGAACTGCATGTCTGCCCATCTTAGCAAACTCGCAGTGGAGTGGGGGACTGCCACCCCCCATGTTCCCACAGCAGATGGCCAGCTACATGGTCCTACCAGAGGCACAGATGCAGAGCTATGCACCTCTGCCAGCGGCACCCTCTCCTGCATTGCAGCCACAAACTGCACCTGTGCCACAGACCCATCAGGGGATGCCCCAGGGMGGAACYCCTGGGTTGCCCTGGCCAGGGAAATAAGGAGGGAGCCCTTGAAGGTGTGGGGGATGTGCAGCCTCTATGACAGCCAGGACCCCCACGTCATAGGCCTTCAGTTCTGGGTAGATACGGGATCAGACTGTTCGATAATCCCCCAAGCGTGTTGGCCTCCAAACTGGCGACTTAGGGAAGTCACCCCGGTAAATGGAGTGGGGGGACAATCCCGGGCATGGAGAAGCACCCAGCTGGTAGCAGTGACGCTCTACACAGAGGAGGGACCAGAACAGACAGTAGCAATATACCCTTACATTTTACAAAATTCTCCTCCCCTGATAGGGAGGGACATCCTCRCCCTGTTAGGATTCAGGATCACAAATTTATGCCTTAGAGCCACTGCTGTGCACCCACCGCTGCCAATCAAACTGACTTGGAAATCATCAGAGCCAGTTTGGGTTGAGCAGTGGCCCTTGTCAAAGCCCYGACTGACAGCCTTGATGGAGTTGCTCGAACGCAAGCTGCAAAAGGGGCACATAGAACCCTCGGTGAGCCCGTGGAACACCCCTGTGTTCGTCACCCCCAAAAGATCTGGGGAAGGCTACCACCTTATCCACAACCTGAGGGAGGTAAACAAGGCAATCAGGCCTATGGGTCCAGTCCAGATCCTGCTGCCCATGAACTCAGCCATTCCCGAGGGGCAACCATGYGCAGTGCTGGACATCAAGGACTGCTTCTTCTCTGTGCACCCAGAGGTCGAGGAGCGACTCGCTTTCTCAGTCGYGTTCCCAAACGGAGAGCRACCCAATCTCCACTTCCAGTGGAGAGTCTTGCCGCAGGGGATCGCTGACAGCCCAACCTTCACGAGGAGCAGAATGAGATTAATGAGAATTGTGCGTTTCTGTTTACAGGACATGCTCATCGGACRCCCTCTTAACGCCTACACCCCAGTTCCAGAGGAAAGAGACAGACCTCCAAGCCGCCAGGCAGCACCTAAGAGACCCACGTGGGTGAGACCCAAACACCAGCGATGTTTCTGTGTGATTTTGCTGTTGGGGCTTGTTGCCAGAGGGCAAGCCAGCCCAGACAATTACCTCCATCAGCCATTCAGGTGGGTCATGCAGCATCTTGCAAGCGGCAAGGTGCTCAAAGCAATCACCACACCGAACACCCCATCCTTCGTTCTCAGTATAAACAGACCTGTTTCCAGGGCGACCAAAAGTAAACCCACACACCCCACACGACACACACTCGTACCTGTCCTACTGGTGCCCAGCCTCAAACTCAGGGAAACACTACTGCAATAACCCGGGGTGGGGATATTGCGGGAACTGGGGCTGCGAAACCATAGTGACAGATGCCAGACCGTCAGGGCCTGGGTGGGTTCCACCGCGGCCCAACAAATTCTTACAGTTCGCCTGGGCACCCGCCGGCTGCAAAACAGCAGTCTTCAATCACGGAGCATTCTATCGAAACACTCACAAAATCCCCAAGTTCAAGAAATGCATTGCCTATAACATGACMGTCTTGCAGCCAAGTCACCCAGGTTGGGTCACGGGCAAAACGTGGACAGTGGTCCTTCAAGGGACAAAAGAGTGGGTGAACGTGTGAATTATCAAGCTTCGCCCACCAACACCCCGAGC
>CADDXX010000339.1:764991-863886 GCA_902810485.1 Alauda arvensis | reverse complement strand
GCTGTTCCTGATCTCCTAAATTTCACCTGAAATCACACCCTATCAGGCAAATAATCAGAGCAGTGGGAGGATTTGGGAGCTTAAAACAAGACAGGTAAGACAAAGTGCTAATGAACAAAACACTGAGTTTTCAAATGCAGTTGTTTTTCCTCAGTGTATTGAAAATAAATGAAGCTCATTTYCAAGGATAAGAGCATTCTTTGAGCCATATACCTGTAACTGGACTTGAATTTGTACTTCCACTGCCTTTGGAGAGTTTCATTATTTTTTATAATATTCTAGCTGCCATTCAAATCTCAAACAAATAATGAATAATGTAAAATCAATTGCATGGGAATAGGTTTCCATATAAAAATCCAGTGAGTGAGCATAATGTGGCTCAATTTTTTTTTTCCTCATTCCAGTTGTTCAGGAGCTACTTTTAATTTTCAAACTCCCAGGTAATTTATATCCAGCAACCAACTTACAGATTTCATTTCATCAAACAGACTGATGAGAATGATGAATTTTTAGATTGCTGAAACATACAGTCCTGATGAGTTTGAGATGCTGTGAATGGTTTCAGGAGTACCTCTTGGGGCAATATTACTTTTTATAGCATCTTAGCTATGAAAAATCCATACTCAAAGCACGTTGAAGGACAAAAAACAGCTCATAGGTAAGTTTGGATGATGACCTCTGGTAGACATTTTACCAGCTCTGCTGACTGATGGTTGTTGATTTTCATATTTAAASGCAGTAATACATCTTTAATTACAAYTGCAATCACCTCCAGTGAAGTAGGAGCTACACTGTATACTCCAACGAGCTTCAAGCACATTCACAGAACTGCTCACATACAATATATTTGAMAATTTGACAGCCATGTTAAATTAAATACTTTTTTATTTTTGCATCTTGGCATTKCCACCACTAATTTCTAAACAATGGGGTTTCTCTATGTCTTTGGTACTTTCAGCCCACAAACAGACCAAAGTCACATTTAAGAGGACAGTCCCAGTAGTTTGGCATAAGCCTGCACTGCAGGTCTTTCACAAGATAATGAGCAAAGAGCTAAAATCATAGGCTTTTTCTTCTTTTACTTTTTTCTTTCTTTTTTTTTTTTTGTTTTGTAATATATAAAATGTAGTGATTTACCAACATTACAAGTCTTTTAAAGACTACCAAATTATTCACAGTGAAGATAAAAACCAAGGAACTTGGCAGATTTCTCTTGCACCTTYTTTCACCACTGCAGAAATCAGACTGCATGAAACCTTAATCTATATGCATTGTGAAAGCACTTTTGAGCCTGGAAACTGGTAGAGGGGAAAAAAAGTGCTATGCCTCTTAGCTCAAAGCAGCAAGCCCTTGAAAGCCATCAAACAAAGAAAAAAATGTAAGGTTTTTTTCATCAAGATCCATAGACATGTAGGCAAGAAATATCCCCAGAATCACGTCTCTAACAATTAGTTTCTACACCAATGAACAGTCAGGCAAGACCAGAAATTTGATGGAAATGTCTGGGATTTTTTTTTTTGTTTGTTTGTTTTAATCAGTAGTTTCCCCATGGAAATCAGATCTATTTAATCCAAAAGAAAACATCAAATACCTCCCATTTCCTTCCAGAGAAAGAAAAAGTAATAAACTACAGATTTGGGGTGTTTCTGACCAGCATTAAGAGTCATTGGCTTAGCAAACTATTTCAAGTTGTAGAATTTAACCCATTATTTAGGACATGTGTCTAAAAATTCTTTTCCAGCTGTATCCTCCTGAACTCATCCGGAATTCTGAGCTTTTAATTTTGTATCCTTTGAATTACTGGGTCATTGGAACATACATCCCCACAAAAATCTCTTTAAGTACTGTTAAAATATTCATAAGTTTTAATCAAGATATTACATGACTTGGGTTTTTTCAGTGACATATTCACATCAAGTGTCAAAAATATTATCTTACTTGGTTAAATATACATGAGAAGTTTCTCCTGTCTTGTAGAACAAATGAAAACTAATATCATTAATCTTTGATACTATGGATATTAACATCATTTATACCCTACCAAATTTGTGCACTCTGAAGTCTGAGAGCTCCCACTGTAGATTAACATTTCTTCATATCAAAAGTCAGGAATAAGTCATTTGAACAAATAAAAAACATACATAGCTCAGGACACCTCTAATAACTTTCAGGGCTCAACAATAGAAATGTACACTTTCTGATTTGGTATCAAAAATAACAGACCATCAGAAGTGCCTTCACTACTAGAATGAAAGAGAAGCTTTTGCTGTTAAAATTGAARTTAAACTAAGCTGACTTAAACCTCTCTCTCAGCACTGTCCTGATCATCCTGTTTGATGAGGTACACAAATATCATAGCAAAGGTTCTCCTCATGGACTGCTAACTCATCTGTAAATTAGAAATCAATGAAAACTAAAAAGGAATAAAGTTACACTATCAGCAAAGTATTTCCACGAGAAAGATCTGGAAAAGTCTCTTGACATCTGAACTGAAACATACACCCAAAAGAATCTGATACTCAGTTGGTAAGAACTCTGCCAGAAGGCAGAAGGATTTTGTTGTAATGCTGTGCTTAAGATTTAATCAAGTAACACCCCTAAACCCCCACCCTAACACACTGTTACCATACTCACTAATGATTGTGTGGTTTCCCACCTCCATGTAACATAACGCTGCCACTAATTCAAAAGTTCAGTGGTAATTCCCACAGATTAAGTCAAGAACTGTAYAGCCAAAGAGGAGCTGCTTACATGGGCCCATTGGAACTCTCCAGGAGGGGCTGAAGCCAATGTGAGAGGAAGATGTTTTTCTCTGTTAATTAAGTTGAACATCCTCATGTTATCCAGGCAGAGTATTTGCTATCCATGGTCCAGTATTTAAAAGAAAAAGAAAATTATATTCCTATAACCTGGTTGCTCAGAACTGCAGARAAATCCCCCATTTCTTTAAATAATCCAAGCTGGCTTGGAGGCTTCAAAGCATTTGAAGTCACAGTGCCCACTCTTGAGATACTAAATAATGCAGCATAAGAGGATGCTCTGCCACAGAGCAAGGCAAAGGGAGGAAAGACACTTTGAGCTGAAGGAGGCAATTAAGGTAGGGCTGGAAGGGGACCCTCAGGATGAGTTTTGAATGTTGTCTGGAAAGGCACCTTTCTGACTTTTCAAGGACTAAAGGCATCAGAGGAATAGATGTAACAACCAGGCTTTCTGCTTATCATAGACAGCTCCTGGCGAGTAGCAAGTGGGTACAGACTAAGCCTAAGGAGAGCWTTCTTCAAAGGTGCCTGACTGCCACTGAGGCAGCCAGACACAACTTTACTGTTTGCAGTCCCTAAGGTGAGCATAAATTGCTTTTCAAGGGGGACTAGTTGGCCATTGCATGGCGTTTCCCTCAGTGCTGGCTCAGTGCTGGGGCACTGGCAAAGGCAAGGCTGTGGGGCAAGAGCAGATGGGAACATGACTGGTAGGAAAAGGCCAATACTTGAAATATTCTTGATCTGATTCTTTCCTTTCCCAGGCCACAATACTGACAGCCGTGGTGTCACACTGATGTTTTCAGCACTGGGAAAGTCAAAACTACAGGATTTCCTAGCTTCCCCCAGTAAGCTTTATTCATCTAATTGTGCTGTCTTGGAGTATCTCCCATGAACTAATTATGTAAGAGCTATCCTCACATGCTGGAATTTGTTAAAACTTCCTGCTACAAATACCTCCTGGAAATGCCATATCAGAAAACATGACAAATTCCAAATCAGTTTGTATTTTGAGKGCAAGCAACGTTTCTACAGCACTGCCTGAAACTCTGAATTAAACTGAAATACAGTAATGAGAACAAACTCTACTCTCAGAGAATAAGAACAAATCTATTGCCTCCTTGATTTTTCACATGCACACAAGAGAGCAAGACTTTGGTTTAATATTATTTCTGTCAGAATCAYTGTTCACATATAGGTGAGCTGAGATTACTAGGCCATAGGACTTGATTTGCATCCTGATTGCCTTGAATCAAGTATGACTCCATTTCCCAGATGCATGACAAGAGTTCAGATTCCATTTCCACACTGGAGAAGAAAAGGAGGGAGCATGCAGTTTGCAGGCCAGCATGCCAAGGCTCAAAAATCCATTATGCAAATCATCTAGGAAAACCTATTCAGCCTGCTCATCTTGTTTGTTTGTCAGCTTGAACAAGGATCAGAAGATATTCCTCAAGCTGTACAACACAAGCTATCCTCTTGTTCCACAGTAACAATTTACACTGATGATAGAGTACACAAAGGAGGTGGAGGAGCAGAGGGTGCTGGAAGCAGCCACCTTTTTTCTCCTAGGCACAGCAAAGGATTCCCAAGAAATTCTACAGCTCTGATTAAAATATCAGTTTCCAAAACRCACAAGAGCATACTGTGAAATTTCTATTATCTGATACTTSAGTAATAAATGTAGCTTTTGCCTCTCAGAAGTAAACAGCTCAAGTCCAGCTTCACTTTGAGTCCCGGGAATGAACACAGCCCTACATTTGCTTTGTACTCATGGATTTCAGCCTGTGTTTTTATAAGGTTTTTCTGTATAATTTTATACAGAATTACCTCTAATACCTTTGAAATTAATCAAGAATTAAAACAAAGCTACTTTCCACAGAAAAGATATTCACAATATGTGGTCTGTGTCACAAAAGTTATTTAGGGATTCTACAGTGGAAAATAAAACAACAAAGAAGCCCACAAACCAAAAAGAGAAATCTCCCAAAAACCCCAACAAAACAACAGTAAAACAAAAATTAATTGCTCCTCTGCTGAAGAGTGAGTGAAGATGAATGTGATTTTCCTTGGGTAAACTCAGAACTTAGGTGTTTTCTGAGTCTCATTCTTGCAATGGCACTGTTATTCACTGGCTACAATTACATCTGCACAAAAATATTTCTTCAATACGTTATCACAGRGGCCTTGRCACCATCTCTGATYGGATCACCCYTGACCATCAGCACATCCCTCTTAGAGCTGCCTGGCATTGGCTCTGCTGGACAGRCAGGGAGCTTCCAGCAGCTTTTCACAGAMACCAACCCTGTAACTGCCCCAGTACCAAAATGTGGCCATACAAACCCCATACAACATGGTATCAAATGCAGGACAATTCATACTTTGTGAAGAGCCTTGATTTTTATGTCTTTGTTTATAACGTAGTGCCAATATGAGTACTCCAAATTCTTATAGATGGAATTAAAGCTYAAAACTTCACATTGAGGAGCCTACTGAAGAGCTGGCACTTTCTCAAACCTAATGCTTTCAAGTCAGAGAGTGCTCATTAAAGACTGAGTTCAGCACAGAGACAAACTGTCCAGGAAAAAAGAAAAATAGTGGGTGAGAAGAAGAGTACAATCCCCCAACTTACACCAGCTGAAGATCTATTGACATGACAAGGACTGGCAATTTGGGCAAAAAACCGTAAGACACAAATAAAGATGTGTTTACAAAGCTCTTGAAGAAGAGAATTCCAGGTTAGCTTAGTCTCCTCGATGTAAAGAAAAACAAGATTCTTGTTGAAGTGGATTCCTACCAATGGTAAGAGCATTCCTATCTGCAAGCCACTAATTAAAGCACTGCCAAGACAGTATTAGAAAACCTGAAGTGTAATAACACCCTGACCAGCCACAGGAGAGCTGCCAGTATCCCTCAGGGTTGTTTAGCTAATCATGTTCCCCCTATGTGTCTTGTGACACTTGTGGGAATTGATCCTTTACGATTTCATCCATTCTTTCTAACACATTTTCCAACTTCCACTCTGTTTGGCTCAGGTTTGATGTTTAATAACCTGAAAAACAAACACAGGTGGGCTGTCAGGCTGCCTCCCAACAGCTTCTGCTGACAAATGAGAAACAGAAGACAGCAGGCTGAGGCTGACTTTGCAAAGCTTAGTTTTTCATAATGTTTCCTCTTCCTTTTAATTTGAAAGACAGGCTTGAGCTTCCTCTGGGGAGTAAGCATATTGGGCCAGTGTCAGAACTGCAGGCAGTCCCAGCACTGGGCTCCTGCCTGTGAACAGGGGCTCTGTTTTGCTCAATGCTCTGTTTTTTCCTCAATGTGTTCATTGATCACTGTCTTTCTGATGATCACATTGCAGTCAACTACAAGGGATTTCATCCCTGTTATTGTCCAACAAACCTTCAGTTTCTGCTCCCACACAGCTTCCCAAAATTTAAAGTCTACTCCCACAGCTGTTTATCCTTTTGCTTAGATATATTTCAAATTTCACACTGCGTGGTTGAAGCTGTTACTGCTCATTAGATCCAAGACTYTTTCTCCAAATTGTCCTGATTTCTGATCTTGATTAATTTATGTACAGATATTTTTCCATGGTATTTACTTTTGTTCCATATTTTTCCATGCAGAGTCAAAATTAATATTACCATCCCATCTGGTGATTTCCAGATGCATATGGAACCCTACTTTTCTTGGTATAAATAAAAACCCCAAAGMTATATTTCTTAAAAATCATACACTTCTAAGAGAAGAAAATGATCCAAGTGAAAGATGGTGAAGTGAATAAAGGGATGTTTTTCCTGATTTTTGTGGGTTCTTTATTTCTCAAAAGTTGAAAATAGTGTTTCCACCCYAAGGTGATGCTTCATGAAAACCAACAGAGCAATGTCCTGTTCAAACCTCTCAGCAGTCTTATTGTTTAGTTTCAAAACAAGAACAGGACCAGGATTTTACTATGGACATACAAGAACTTCAAGTAATTAATTTATGAAACACTAGAAAAGATTTAACATTTAAACTCTTTAGCAAAACTTGGGTAGTTTAAATAGAAATTCATTCATCCAGAATCTGTGTTTCATTTCCAGGGAAAAGAGTGAAAGCAAATTTTAAGTCTTTACTCAGCTATATTAATCCCATCCATAAAGCCTGTTGACAACTAGTCTGTGAGTAATTAGGAGAATTGAATATAAATTCTCATGGAACTGAGAACACCATTGATCTCATATCCTCTCCAAAGTGAAAAGGAAGTGTCTTAGCGACAGCTGGGTTTTTYCATTGATGCACAAACAATGCAGGAAATGGTGTTTTTTGATTGTTAGTACCCTGCAGAGTTTCTGGTAACCAAGATGAGATCCCTGCCTAAGCTCTTCTGTCCTCATTTAATCTGGCAACTCAACATGCAACTGAAGAGGTCACATCGTGTCGAGACACCTCCCCAGTGTGCTTGCAGTCAAAATTAAGAATGCCCTATTAAGAACCATCATTAATATACATAAARAGGGAACACAAATAAATTCCCAATCTAGGTCTTCATAACTACAGTAGGGTTTAGAATTAGTTTACTTCAAATTGCTGCAAACAAGCACATATGAGMAAAAAGTGCCTGTAGTCAATTGTATCAACAGAATTGAGCAAAAATACCAGCAAGTCGAGTAGAAAATTGGCTAGAAATTGGAAATCAAGTTGTAATAGGCAATTGTTTATGAAGGAGGCAGACAGGGTAGAAAGGATACTTCTSGTTTTCCATCTCTATCAGTTACGTAGATGAAGGAATAAGAATTCCTTCAGGAAATTCAAGAAATCGAATAAATACTATTCACAGCTTTGCCTGAACATTAGCATAAGAAGAGATATTGTGTTCTAAATGCTGTCCCRGCAGCACTTTGACACAGAAGTCTAGCAAATAGAATTTAACACAGCTAAGTGGACTTTGCATAATGAAAGTTAAATATTAATTCTAACCACAAAGAGCAAATAATGCAGACAACAGATATTAAAAGGATTAATGAAGCACAATAGATTGTTTCTCCCCAGCTGCATTGTAAGAGCAAGAAAATGGGAAAGCAAGATGCTAGACTAGAAATTCTAAGTTATATTGCACAATAAACAAAATTATCTATACATGCCATAGTAAATTCAGTTTTGGCTCATTATTTAGAGGAAAGTATTTGGGGTAAAGCAAACAAAMAAACAAAAGGATTATACAGGGTATGTTATCCTAGTCACTGTCAAATAAGAATTACCATGAAATTGTGCTTCCTCAATCAATTCCAAAAGACACATGAGTAAATGCTTTAATAGTCTYCAGTAAAAAATACATATATTTATCAGCAGGTTCATTATTTCCCTCACAGGTGCTTATTTATGAAGTTTCCCTTAGGTYGAAGCAAAGCATATTCATCCCCCATATTTCCAAAGTAAACACGTCTGTGATTATTATTGATGGGAAGAATTATGTGACAGCAACGCAGAGCAGAGATCATAAACAAACAGTGAGACTCACCAAGCTGTGCACAGAGACAAATACAAGTGATGGTGTTGCTAACAGCTGGTAAACATACAAATTTGGTGTTCCTGCCGTGTTGTGTGACATTAGGGTCAAGCATGTGAAACAGAGAATTGTACAGCTTATTTGGAATCCCCATACATTCCTATTAATGCACCATTAAAAGGCTTCTAGCTAAGCCTGGAATACAATATTGATGTGGTGAGCCATTCTATTCATAATGGTGCATTGTCATTTTTAATAGCAACAAGAGTAAATCCTAGAAAACATATTTTCACATTAACCTATTTTTTCCTCTCAATCTACTTGCCTATGAATGGGCTCTGYATGGGCTATTCCTATCCCCTTTCCCCTAGTTTTTAAAACTGATGGTTAGGAAACTTCCTCCAGCTGAATATATTACTTATTAAGACTATGATTTTGGGCTGAAAATCTGTGAATTTTAACAAAAAGGAAAAGTCAACTTCTTACTTCCCTCCCATCCCCAACTTAATCTCCTTTGTTAAAGCTCCAATCTACACATTGGAAGGTATTATTAAAAARAGAGAGAGAGACCTGTGATACTGTTCTTAAAATACTAATTTATGCTCTTAGATAGGCAAAGATTTCAATTTCAAAAAAGTGTGTGCTTTTCTACTCAGTCCCTCTAACTGTACAGAAGTTATCATGAATCTCTAACCATAAAACATTAACCTGGTACAGACAAATGTCTGGAAAAACATTGCATGTTATGCATTTTTATTTTCTGCTATCTAGCATATTTGCTTTCTTTTCCATTTTTCTTCACTATGACTTGGTGCTTTATTCTCCCTTCATGATTTTAAGGAGCAATATTTCCACCTGTTTCATAATTTGAGCGCTAACCAGCCTTTGTTGACAAAGGTCTTGATTAAGTTTCCCTCAAATGATGATGATTTTCACTACAATGATAATAATAATTTATAACATAATTTACAAACACAATAGACCTTTCTAGAAATAGRTCCAACCATGCAGAAAAATATTTCTATAATATCCTGAAGCATTCTGGTCTGCCAAAAATAGCCACAGATAGGAACWGACAAGAAAACTGAAATTGCAGTTCTCTGATAGAAGAACTCCTCTATCCAAGATTTCTTGTTCTTTGGAGACAATACAAAAGTCTTAACATTTATCTCAAGAGGTGCGAATTCAGGAGCTGAGTTTAAGAAAGAAAATTTTAAACTTTTGGATTCAAGTACAGCTTTGCTTCTTTACAAATGAATCATTCCATGTCCTGTGTCAGGGACATACCCTGGAAGATGAGCTAGGATGTTTGTTTCCACTTAAAAAAAGAATAAAAATARCCTTGTGAAAAGAAGAGGAAAAAAATCTGCTGTCCAGTTCAAAATGAATGCCAGTAGTTCTTTACAAGATCAGCATAATTGATGGTCCTGTACAGAGCTCAGAACATGTGCTTTGTATTTTTGCTAATGAATGACTGAGCTAGTAATAGAAATTTTGATAGACAACGGTGAAAAAAAAGTCCYATTCAACTGCAGATTGTATTTTTATCCAACACAATGCGGTTTTCATGACGCATTGCAACCCCAGGCACAGTAAATCATCTGAACAACACGAGTATGATTACAACTCAAGTCAAGGAATGACTCTAAGGACCACCCTTCAAACAGAAATGTATATTAAAAAATCAATTTCTTTGCATTAGYTGAATTTCTGGATTTTATCAGTAGTTTGGTTACAGCCGCTGGGCCAGACTTGCAGCTGATATAAATCAAAACTGGAACTCTAAAGGACATTGGAAGAATATTTGTGTCAGTCACAGAGAGCTGAGTAAAGTCTCTACTGACACTCCAGCTGGTAGCCTGAGTTTCATTCCAAGGGAAAAGSAAAGAGAATCAGGTGTAATGGAGCATGAAAATTGATCCAACACTGACTGTAGAAAGCCATTGACCACACAGTTTGGACTAGATGATTGGGGGAGGAAGCAAACCTAATTAATAAATTTGCTTATGAGAACTTAGCAGTCTAAAAGGCAGGTGTTTACTTTAAGCATCTGTCAGAGACTGGTAACAGACATGTAAGAGACTAGTAACTAGTAACATGATTCAGCTCAAAGGGGACTAATTCCTCTTCAAAGCCTGTAGGCAAAGTTATGTACTAGTTTTGTTCAGATGCCTAACTTTTAAAGGGATAAACTCCTCTGATTGTTTGAAGGTAATAGACTTGATTACCTTTCACCACCCCTTACATATTATCAATTACAATCAATTACATAGAAAAAACTCACATACTTCAAGGACAATTTTTTACTGTACATTGAGAGAATTTGGACAGAAATATGAAAGCTTCATTCTTTGTATATGATTAAGAATTGAAAAAATGGAGAGACTGTGCATTGAAATAGTCACAAATATGTCAAAAAGACAGCACGAATTTAAATCATTTGTAGAAGCGTGCAGCATAGAGAGGACAACATTCCTATACCAATGAATGGCACAGTGAAAATGCTAACAGCTAGAAAATTGARCTGCTACTAACTGATTCTATTTCTGTAACTTAAACCAATTAAATATTTTGGGCATGAGACTGTAAAACAAATTTATCCAAGATATAATTAAATAGGTGATCGGGTCACAGAGTAAGCTCTTGCACAATCAAGATTCTGTGCTCAGAAAAGGAGCAAGTCTCCCATGCAATCTTTTGCAAACTCATTCTGATCTCTGTAAACATCTCCTTYATCCAAACTTTTCTCTACATGAATAATAATCACCCTTTGTTTTTGTAGGTAGGTACATTGCAATGATTTTCTGTCYATCAAAGATGCAGCAGGTCACAGTTTCTGCTTAGATTCTGTTATTACTGAGGGTGGGCAGCAACTTAAGAAAGGACACCAGTGACAAAGTTTCTATTCTGATATTAGCACAGCTCTACATCTGTGTTTAGGAGACACTCTGGAAAGCAGCAAGAGAAAACTCTGTCTGACTATTAGCAAACAAAATTCAGTTTACCTGCATACCCTGTGCAKGGCAAGTGAGAAGCCATAAATAAGTCTGACTAAATGAACAAGCCATGTCAGATGCAAACAAATGTTCACAAATRTGTTATTAACTCCTTTCCCACAGTCTGCCTGAATACAAAGGTTGTATGTTGCAAGCACAACCTCATGAAATCTTGTATTCATAGAAAAGCTTGATTTAATAACTCTGGTCCATGCCCTCAAAGGCTTCACTTACCCACATGAATTCTCCATCACTCACGTCAAGGTGAATTATGACCAAATGACAATTTTCCTATACATTTCCAACACTTTAGGCTCATGGTTTTTTAGATCCCACATGAATCAACCAGGCATAAAAATTAATCCTGTGTTCAGAGACTGGCAAATGTACCCATTTATTTAAAATTTGCTCACATGGATAGATTTATTTTTGCACAGTTCTCCTACAGGACAGGATTAATCCAACCCTTCCCTGGAAAACTTCATTASACTCTAACATCACAAAGCACCCATTAAAACTCAGAGACAATGCTGAGCTGATGGGTTTGGCTCTTTCTGTATGCTGAGCAGATAAGGGATTATCWTAGAAAGCTTCTTAAATCTAAAAATATCTCTCTAAAACTTTTTACAACAATAAAAAAATCCAACACACCCTTAAACAGACAGTCAATAAATAATTGTATATTTGAAAAGCAGTAAGTGTTCAACTAATTCCTATGCACAGTACCAGAGATACCTGCATTTTTTAATATCTTAATTCAAGAGAGGATATAAATAGCTCATAAGCTTATCTTAAATCTTCAGTGTAAAGCAAGTTTTCTTGCCAATGTTATCAATTTAACTTCTTGTTCATCTACCACGTTCCAACAACAAAAAAACCTAATGAAAAAGACCAACCTGTCCCTGTGAGGGAAGTAGGGAAAAATATATTTATAGTCTACTTTTTTTTTTCTTACAGCAGACAACAAGGGCTGACCATGCCCTAAAGGTCAATTTCTCTCTCTTCCAGAGGAGAATCAGACATTATAGCATTCCATCTGGATAATATC
Source organism: Alauda arvensis (assembly GCA_902810485.1). Lineage (NCBI taxonomy): Eukaryota > Metazoa > Chordata > Aves > Passeriformes > Alaudidae > Alauda > Alauda arvensis. The sequence continues at coordinate 851,595 of CADDXX010000339.1, read as the reverse complement.
TTGTTCTCTTTCATTAGATGGTTGAATTCATCACATGTTCCTCAAGAGAGCTTTACTTCAGATTTATGTATCTAATGGTGAATGCTCACAGAGGCTATGTGAAAATCATGCAGAAAATATCTCCTGGTAGAGTCCTTCAAGAAGCAGAAACCATTGCCACTGAAAGACAGTCTTCACCTCTCCTCAATCACCAAAAATACATAAAGTGAATTAGAAACACAAAGCTCCCATAAACTTTTATTTAGGGACAGAAATGGTCTAAATTAATCATCTCTAAGAAGACTGACCAGAGTTYGACAGAGGCTGTGGATTTTAGGACCAAAGGCTTCCTGAACAACTGAATTCTTTGTATCTTCCTTCACTCAATATACTGTATGCAGCAAAAGTTGATTTCCTCTTTTACACAYATACTGAAGTCTAAATTTAAGATCTACAACAGAAAAAAATCTCTTTTAGATATCTGGCAGTTATGTTTAATAGCCCAATATTTATTATTTCTTTTAAGAAAAATATCTGATGGGGACTTGAACTTTAAACAAGATAGTTTCTGTTAAAGGTAAACAAAAAGCATAGTGGTGGATCACTTTTTTTTTTTTTGAAAGATTCAAGTTTTACCTTAGTTCTAAGGGCTCAGGTACCTAAAATGGCAAAAAACTGACTGCAATTTTAAGGACTAATCTAATCCCCATTTTCCATGCTGATCTTAAAATAATATTTTAAAGTAATGATTTATTTTAATAATGAACTCAAGTCCTGGCATTCTTTAATTACATGGGCATCATTTACTCTCATCATTAGTCTTTTTGCACCCATTATATTGTTCTGCCACCAAAATAACTCTACTGCCTTAAGAGGTGTTATTCTACTTAAGCAACACCCTGCTGAATATTTAGTTGAACTCATCTGAGACAYATGAATCAAGATGTCCAAACCATAGATACCCTTTTTAACCTTAATTTATTTACCCTGTTCTATGTGTTGATGGTAGTTCATCAAAACTGCAATGAGTAGAGCATGCAGAGCACAGATCAAGACTTTTGTGAAGCTGAGTCCATGAGAACAAATCCTTGTTTTTCAAACTGAGTCTGCACTAAAATAGCTGGAACCTCTAGGTGCCTGTGCAGAATTCAAGCACAAGGGTTTGTCTGCCTCAGGCACAGCTGACTTCATTGGCTGGCATCCTGCAGCAATAATTTTGGACTCCATCTTCCTGGGTCAACTCCTAGAAGCTTTTAAAGCCCTGAGGACTATGACTCCAAGACCCCTGTGTAAGCCCTAAACCACTCGAAATTTTAAAGAGAGCTACTTTGCAGAGACAGTGTATCCTTCAATAATTAAATGTTGTTTCACTCCTTACTGCACAGACTGAAATTGAATGTGATATCTCATAAGATAAAAGGAAGCATCTGGATTTTTACATGTGTAAAACCAAACCTAGGCATCCTCATTAAATAGTCYTGCAAGTATTATCATTGAGGAGCTGCCTTGCAAACAGTGCAGACTGACTGATTTCAGCTACTTTCTCTCCTGTGAAATTCCACGGATTGTATAAAGTCACCGTAAATGCTTAATTCCCGCCATGCCTGCTGGGCACGGTGAGAAAACAGCAAAGAGATAAGCAACTGTAGCTATGCAAATCCTCCCTGGTTTATCRTTTGCTAAGGTGAACAACAATGCAGCTGCACCAGGGTTTATAGTGTGCAGTATAAAAAGGGAAATGCCTGTGGTAAGCAACCATGATGAAAGGAGAAAAATGGAAAAAAGCTTCATAACCTTATATGTTATGTGCATAAAAGCGTTTTAAAGGCATTTCATCTCTCTTCCAAAAAGAGCCTTTGCAATCGTAATCTAAAGTTTTCAAACTTTGTTCTAAGAAACTGCAATATCTGGCTTCTCCACAGTTTTCTCCAATTCAAAGCTGATATTTAAAAGTCCATTTCTGACCTTTGTTGTTATTTCCACTTGCTCCCATTACGCCCATTGACAGCCATGAGCAACGTGGGATAAAACTCCAGGTCAGTGGAGCTATTGCAAAAGTCTACCGGTTTAAATAAAGTTTAATTTGTGGAATTAACTTCTTGGTATCATCTGTAATCTTCACTGCTGACTTCACTTTCATAGTGTGAAAGAAATCTTGTTCTTTTCTTTAAGGCCTCTTTCCCACAGCCTGCTTCAGACAGAGCCTCACCTCATCTCCTCATTCACCTGAGTGCCACTGGGAGGGGAACCCTGATCTCCTGATCTCTTCCACCCAACAGGTTTTCATGGCTGACCAGTTTCTCAGGAAAGACAATCCCCATTCTGGATGTCTTCCTTACCTTCTCACACAGCTTTGAGCTTCATGAAGAAATTACAGTTACCAGAAAGCCTGTGCAGGAATCCACAAACCAAAAACGTTTCTTATCAGAACACTAACTAGGAAATTGGTAAAATTTCAACCAAAATCATTAACCTGCTTCTACAACTGTCACTAGTCCCAAACTTTTCAAGCATATTGTCTTCCTTTACCAAGAAATTTGAGGGGGGAATTTCAGTTCCCCCACCCAGCCCCTTGAGAAATATCTTTTMGGGCTTCCAGGTATTTGGTAAACTCCAGGCCTAACACCCTTTCCCAKGTATTAGATCAGACAAGACTGAATGCAAGGAGGCACAGGCTTCAACTGTCARTGCAAGAAACCCCTGTGTATTAACAGTCCAAGCAACAGACTCACTCTGAAACCTTCATGATTCCCACAAGGTTCAAAGCAGAAAAGTGCCTTCATCCAGTGCCCCTAGAAATGTTTGGATAGGCATTGAGRTATTGCATTGTCCTCACTGGTAAACAGCAAAAAAACTTCTTTATTTGGCACCACAGGACACTTGAGAACATCACTTTCCAAATGTTGTGATGCCACTTTGCCCTCAGTTCACTCATGCAGGGAACAACCATTCAGCAGCTTCCAAAAGCTCACAGGCTCCAGGCTCAAGCACTCAGTAAATCTCATTTCAGAGCAAAAGCACTTATGGCATCTTGAAGCTGCTGCCACCAACTGAGAGAACTAAAATAATTTATTGAGAAGAATGCAGCAACACCCCCAGSACACAGCAGCAAGRCCTCACATCCTTACCTAAGCACAATCTCCTCCCTCTTGCCTTCCTTATTCCCTTAATTCAGGGACTTACAGGGAGAAAGCTGCAGCCTCAAAATGGTGTTTTGTTTCCCATCACCAACAGCAGCAAAATCTGAACACTAGATGGTATAAACCAGTGGTATTGTTGGGGCTTTGAAGCTGCCCTCAATTGCAGCAACAAAGAATCTAGAAACACACACACCATATTTTCAACTCTTCCTACAATCTAGCAAAGAAAGAACATTTAATTTTCACAGCACACCTGAGAACAAGATCATAAGTAAGCATTCTGCTTAAATTAAAGCTACACACTGTCTGCAATATTGTTTACTGATTCAAAGATTAACAAAGTTAYACTAAATTTGAGCTCTGCAGATAGCAAAGCACATTAAAGGGAGCTCTTTTATTCCACTGGTATTCTCTAAGGTACTTTTGTGCCTATAAATCAGGTTTGGATTCACACAGAACATTTAGCAGACTTACACATGATGCACTGAAACAGAAGTAAGATATAATTAAGCACTGACATGACAGCTAACAAATGTGTTTCTGAGCAGTTTCCACATGCCTCATGTGGCATTATGAGGCACCTAAGCCAAAAGCTCAGGGTACATTAACTACCAGAGAGGGGCCATAATTCTCTCCAACTATGCAACCTGCCACTTTTCCTTGCTATTTTAAAATACAATTTGCAAATTAAAAGAAAGAAATAAAATTTAAAAAAAAGAGGAAAGACAATCAAACCTGGGTAGTACGAATAAAACCATGAAAATCACAGTAGCCTATAGCAAAGTTGCTCAAAGTTCACAGCTATCCAAGAATAAACCATACAGTAAACAACAAGGATAGATAATGGAGTCTGAGATGCAGTGTTAGTTTTCCTTTCAGCCAAAGTGCTGAGTGTAAATGCTAAGGTGCAGGTAGCAGCATGCTATAACATAACCTATGATGGAATTATGGAAAAAAAAAAAACCTCAAAAACAATCAGCAGTASAGCACTCCATAGTTTATTTGGTAGGAGTTCCTCCACTGAGTTTGCTCWTGTGCTGAGGCAGATGAACAGTTCTCAGCTTGAGTCACAGTCGTGCTGACAAAAATGCACAGTGATGCCATAGCTCTGGAATATTTCATTTCTTGGCAGTGTATGACAGTAGCACTAGTCACTTAAATTCARCACCACCAGCTACTTAAATTCAACAGCAACTGTTAATGATTTAGCATCTACTGGCAGTTTGTCCCCCCTAGCCAGAAAACAGGGCTGCAAAGGTCTACAGGCACCATCATGCTGATTAGCAGTGATTAACAGTGATTAGCCTGTTTGATCCAGGATTTATACACAGCACAGGCTGTGCTGGAAATCAATCCCCGTATCTGGGATTTACATCTGAGCTGCTGGGGAGGATGTCCCTGCCTTGCTGGTTGCAAAAGCAGGCAGCGTGCCAGGAGAGAGAGCAGGCAGAAAACCCTTCTCATTCCCAGCCCCAGAGCTGCCCACTGCTCCTCGGAAAGCCGTGCCAGCCAGGACACCCCAACTGTGGACCTAAACAGGGCAGTGTAAGGCAGCAAAGCAAGTCCTGTTTAGGGCCTTTTCAGAGCCTGCAATCTGCAGAATGAGCTGTGTAAAGCCACGGGTCCTTACGCTGTGCATCAGCTGTCACACTTAACACAGCCAGGGCAGTGTGCATCTCAGCTTTTAGCGATTGCACTGACCAGGCAGGTTAACCTCTTACTCTCTCCAGATACACTCTGGAATCAATGGAGAACAGATCACCTGCTGCATTCCTTCCACAGAGGTCAGCCCTGTAACTTCCACGCACAAAGTCTGCTGTCCTCAAACATTCCCAGCTCCCAAACCTCACTGCTTCCCARCCCTTAAATAGTGTTTCAAGAAACCTCGAGCTGATCCATAGCAGGGCATGAGTGGAGAAAGWACTCTGACTTAGAAATTAAGTCCAGAAGTCTGCAGAGGAGCAAGACTGATGTTTTCCTTACTGGCTTCCAAAAGCAAAAAAAAAAAAAATAAATAAAAAAAAAATATTTATATATGGTGGGGTGAAGAGTAAACAAATCAGAAGTGGTTTTATCTCAAAAACTGGCACTACTACCTTCATTGGGAACAGGCAATTCTTTTCATATAGCAATATTTTTATCTGAAGATACCATTTTGATGCTATTTCGAGAATTATCTCCTAACACTCTAGTTTATTTTTCATTTGCAAGTTTATGTTTCATTATTTGGTAAGAGACATTTTAAGGGTCAGGGGGTTTTAAAATATATTTATATTGTTTTTAACCTTAATTTACATACCGCCACAGAATTTGGACAAATTGTTCCTAAATTGCCAATTAACTGAGAAAACAGTAATTTGCACAGTTCTGTTTCACAACAACCCAAGAGGGAAGCAAGGTGGCTCCATTATCCCAGCATTTGAATACTCCTGGGACTGAGAACAATCTGAATTTGAAAAGGGATTCTTTGGTGTGTAAACCCAGAGATGAGTTTACCCCTCTAGCTTTTCTCTCCTGGGAAGCACTCATTCATTCCTTTCCTCCACAGTTTTATTCAGTGATTGATTCCATTCCAGGAAAACAAACAAAAACCACAAAATAAAACATCTAAACCCAGAAACATACAAACAACCCTGCCCTCAAAAAGCTCAATGCTCCCAACCACAAACCCCAAACAGATAAAAAGCCCCRCACAAATGGTCAAATCATATTTTTACCAATGTCCAATGCAGTTGAAATTGGGCAACAAGTTCAAAAGTTATTAGGCAGAATTGACAAGTGCATGCACATATGTGAACTTAAACTTCATTTTCTCAATTGGACTTGGTATAAATAACAATAATAATAAAAAAGAAAAAAARCCTGAAGAYCAGGCACTAGAATTTAGCTTTCCTACYCTCAGCCAAAACCACTTATCACTAAACTACAACATTATAGCAATTTTTCTTCAGTTTATGACTTCCATCTGACACACTGTTTAAAAGCTTTCCTCCTGCTTTGCCCGTATTATTTTTGTTTCTAGTTTTACACAAGTTTTGGGAGATGGCATCAAGTAGGAGGTAGTACACTGAAGGAACTAGAAAGGGAGGACAAAARGAGAAATATTCTTCATTTAGCACATCCCTGTGGAAATTTTGAGCATAGGATAAATTTTGACTAGATCACAGGCTCCAAAACCCAGACTGTGGAGTATCTGGACACACCAAGCATGGCAGAAACTCAGCTCCTCTGCAACAGGGCTTGTTACAGAGAGAGATGTAGAATTCAGGGTCCATATACTTTTTCAGCMTTGCAAAGCTGCTGATAAAAGGCAGTAGGGAGCTATTACTCTCAAATATTARTATAAAATATATATGTACACTGAGGGAGCTAATACATGCCTTTRCATAAAGGATTGAGATGCAAGAGGATACAGCCTGACTGCATGAAAAAGCACTCAGCAATACACCACCACMAACCTGGTGAAAGAGAATGCAACAACACAGAAAACACACAAATTAAAGACTTCATTGCCCTGTTTTTCTAGGATTATCCTTTTAGCACAGGGTCAAGGAGCATGTCTCCACAAATGTGTGATTGCTCYCCAGGGACCAGGAGTCCAGGCGTGTTCACTCATGCTCTTTCTGCTGCAGTTAAGAAAAATAAAGCCATCTGCTGGATTGTCTTAATAAAAAAGGAAAATAAATTAAAAAGCACAGACCATTTTAACTAAGCCCATCATTTATATCACTAGGTGCAGGAGACGTGACCAGCCAACTAGAAATAATCCAGCTGGTTGGAAGCARGCAGCAAAATGTTCATCCCATTTCTTTTGCTGCCTACTACATAATAAAGTGGTGAAGAAATAAAAATGGGGGAAAAAAACCCCACACATCCAGTTCTGAGGAGTTTCACGCATATCCTACTATACCACTGAAGCTACAATTGTTCATTCATTTTGGTCTGGAATTAAAGCAAAAATAATCCTTGCCATTAGGGGTGTAGGTTGAAAGCAGCAAAACAAAGAACAATAAAAACACTCTGAAATTTCAAAACTTTTTCCCCCTCATGCAAGTCCTACTTTGTTCTGGCTCCCAACCCTGTCAAAMCAGGCTTGCTGAATTCACCACCACACAGACTGTCACATCTGCCCGGGTCACCAAAGCAGCTGGTCAGTCCCAAGTGTCCAGGCCATGCATTTTTCCTGATGCACTGAWGTCCCTGAGCAGTCATTAACACTCACCTTGTCACCACAAGGACTCTTCAGCCATAGTCAAGATCCAAAAATATCCTGCATTGTAGCAGAGACAGTGCTCCAAATGTGCAAAGAATTCTATCTCTACTGCTTCTCTTCCAAAATAGTTGTTCTCCCATGGTGCTTTGTACTTTTCCACACCAGGTGGAGGCACTTTCTCTTTGACCAAAAAGCAATTACTGATTTTCCTAACTTCCTGCTGATTCTTGTTTATTAACAACAACCAGTCTTCCCCCTCTAGCTGTCAATTATCTCCTCCAATCTAAAAGAGAAAAAAACCACTTATCAGGTCTGTTGTGGTTTTGGTCAGGGCTTTTAAAAAATTTCATAGGGTTAAAAAGGGTCACATGGATCCTATTTTACATGGATTTGAAGTAAACTGTTATTCACCAYGATTCTGGGAATCTGAACAGCTTGATTAGAGAACCACATTTCTAGAAAGGTAGTAGGAAACAACATTTTCCACCTATTTTTCTCTTTTRCCTCCTTTCTGACGGAAGTAGAAAATGCAATGACATTTTATAACACCATGCTGTTGCCAACACTTTTATATTAAAAAATTCTATACARCTGAAATATTTAATTTCATTTTGTTGAAATGAAACGTGTTGAAAAAATAATTCATGCATTTTAATCCACAATTAGTGTCTTCTACTTGTAGTTTTTAAGGCTAAAAATGTTYAAAATAAAAACTTTTTTTGACATAAAGATTAATCCTTTTTAAAATTAGATTTTAGAAATGCCACAAGTAAAAATAATGAACAAATAAACCACACAAATATCTTGAGCTGAAACTTCACTGAAATCAATAATACTTGACATAATCGATTCAGTACCAGTACATTTAATATATTTCTCAGAATTGATATGATTCAGAGTATTCTTAAGCACAAACATAAACATCTATATAAATATATAGAACTACTATCTGTCTCTCAAAAATAYTATTTTAGAGGGGAAAGAGTGAAACTTCAGAGAAATGGTTCATGGTTCTGAATCTGCCATTCGAATGCCACATGCTTTTGATATTCCTTCTCCAGTTAAGGAGACTCCAAAAATCCAGCCTGAAAACAGGTGAGACAATCACCATGCAACATTTCTAAAGCTCAACCAAAAAAAAAATAAAAAAAAAAAAAGTTTTAATAGTTTGCATTTGTTAATTTCTTCCCAGAGTCCAAAAAAGAGGACATCTGTGACATTTTTTAGTTGGGGAAACAGATTCAGAGATGTAAAAACCCATAGAACTCAATGAGGAAAGAGAATATGCAATTCAGGCCTTATTTTTCTATTTCCCTCTTCTTTTACCATGAGGAAACTTTCCCCTTTTGAGATCCATGTTAGATGTGTCAGCATACTCACAGAAATATCAGTTGACTCTTTGCAATCCCTTTTTTTATTATTTTTATTTGGAGTCTAAATTCATACTTAGTCTGCTTTCAAAGACCATAGGCAAAAGTGTTATGGTTAAAGAAGATTTACAAATATCCTCTGTGGACTTTTATCTGATATCTTTACAGACTGGAGGACTAGAAACAGTAAGCATGGTGTAAACATCCAAATAAATGTTCTTCAGGGTGAAAAAGTGGAAGAGGGATGTTGGCATTGTCTGACATCAGGTCCATACAGCAGCACAGAAACTGAGCAGTAATCTCTGCTTACATTCAGTTTGGCTATGGTCACACCATTGTGGCTTCTCCAACTTTGATAGGGCTTTCAAGTTCTTCAGATCAAACTAGTTGCTTGACAGAGCTCCGTGATGAATTATTTGCATATGAGTTGGTAAAGTACTTAATGTGAAAAATAATTTTTAAAATGCAAATTAAATAGAAAACAGCTCTGGCCATTATGTCTTGAAACTTGAAGTAACTTGAGTCTAAAAATTTTGCAGAAATCTCTGCTTTCTCTCAATAAACCAATAATGAAGAGAAAATTCTCTTTATTAGTATCACATCCTTTGTATTCTGATCGGTGACCAAAAATTCTCCTCTTTCCYCCCATCCTGCTGTATTTATATTTTATCTCCCATAACCAGAGCTAATGAAGTAACACCAAGGGATGACCTTCCCTTCCACACAGACAAACTGCTCTCTGTTCACCTCTGTTTCCAAAATTAATGCTCTTTGACTTGCAGTTTTSCTTTTCCAAATATTTTTCAACTTTATTAATATGTTGTGTATTGAAATGTTGTTCAGGTTATCCTAAGGATTAGRTTTTATTTTCCTGCCATACAAAATGTTTTTGCAGGCTCTGTTAAACTAATGTGGGAGGTGAAGAACACTTTGGAATAGCATGTTCCTGTTTTTCAGGATATCAACTTTAGAAGCAACAGAGAGGAGACAAACAAACAAAAGATACTCACCCTCCCACCCTTCCCCCAAAAAATGTAYGGAAAAACAAGGACATCCATCTAGCTTCTCACAGGTTTTCAGCATCCCTTTGTCCACATTGTTCACTGAACTGTGGCTATGACTCAGCTCTCTCTCGTTCTTATTGTGAGGAGCTAACAGGGAGCAATGGCAAAGACGTGTCCAAGTCCACACTGCACCAGCCAGAGGGACAAAGTAGCCTGAGAAATGTGAACTCTTTCCTTCATTCTCAAAATGGTTAGGTAAAGTGGAAACTCAACAGTTTCTAGTTTGAATACTACTTTACGAAAGTTAAAACATTTCATTGGTGTCCAAGAATGATTTGTGTCTTTTTAACACTGCATATGACTCTATGCAGCTCTGCCAGTTTGGATCTCTCAGCATAAGCAAAGGCCAGAACATTCTTCACAGAGAGCTGCTGTAACTGCTTTGTGTGGAAAATTGGCTTGCAGGGCTAAACACTGGCAAAAAGCCTAAAACAATACTTGTCCATGGATAAAATCTATTAAGCATAAAAGAATTATAGGTGAGAGCAAAGCAAGGATCAGTGGTGCAGTGTGAGCTTCTTTAAGATGAAAATATATGAAGCTTTCATGAGCTGAAAAACTCATACTGCAGAGGATGTGGGGGATGCTGGCAATGAAACACTTTATAGAAGATATTTACTCAAGGGCACCACAGGATTGATGAAATGATTAAAATAAAAGAGGTGAAGTCAAATTCTTCTCATGTTTTTCTCAAAATTRTTCTCATATCCCACACGAAAGACTCTTCACCACCAAGAATTAAGAAAAATTAAATAAATAAAAGGAAAACAACTGCATATCAGTGGTAGAAGAGGAAAGTCTAGAGTAAAAGATTTTTTAAAAAATTCTTATTTAATACTGTGGTAGTAATGTACTACATCAGATGATGGTGTCTCTATACAATTAGAGAAAAACTGTCCCTTCAAATTAACCCAGTACAACATGAACACTCAGAAGCATCAAAGAAAAAGAGGTATGAGAGAGAATAGTAAGAGTGAAGAGAACTCTCCATCCAATTTCTTCTGTGCTTTTAAGAGTTTGGGAAATAAAATTGCTAAAGTCCTTCCTTGGAAATATGGGACACTCCTGTCAGTGAGTGAAGCTGTTCATGTGCACACTCTGCAATGGACACCTCTACCTGCCCTCTCGGGCATTTCAAACAAAGAGCTGAGCACTTGCAGCTCAATGAAATTCTGTTTTCTAATTCYAGCCATTTGGAATTGGGGTGGGAGGTGGTGGGAGGAATTAATTGAAAACCTGAGCAAGCTGGTGACACCTATGTCAATTAATCAGAAAGACTGATGTTTAATTTACACTCAGTGAAGACACTTGTGAGATATTCCCAGTGCAATCAGCAGACAGCTTGCCCCTTCTTTCAATCTAAAGTTACAGATCATCCTACTTACAGTTGTTTGGACACAGCAAGGTTGATGAACTCTTTCATATGACTGGAGGCATTTTTCATTCAAGGATTAAAAGAACCCATAAAATATCAAATGGTCTTGAAAATTGTCAAAATTAAAATTGTGATTGCTGGTGAAAGGGACTCAAGAATAAGCCCACCAGTGGCAATATAAACTGCCAATATAAACCAGACCCAGGTACAATGACAACTGGTAACAAGACTCAAACCAAGGAAAAGATCTTGGGAAATAAAAAACACAAACACAGTGTTGCTTTGTTTGTGACTAATTTGTAATCCAGATACCATGATGTCCAGGGAAATGCAACTGCCAGAAATGCAGTACAAATTATGAATCTACATGTACTGGAGTTTGTCTGCTGAGGAAAACTAATGAAGACTCACTTTGTGTAAAAGGCTACTATTGAAGTCAGTATTTCCTTGTGACTCAGCAGATTGAAAAATATCTGGTTGGTATCAAATCAGACAAGACAGCTCATCCAACTGGTCTTATCCACTTGCTGATTGGCATGTCTTGGATAACTTCCTGCAAACATGTCTTCCCAACTATGGGGAAACCACTTGTTTTGCAGTATTATATATATTCATTGGATGATTAAAATGCCCCTTGCATAATGACATTAGTGCCAGCCACCTGATCATTCCACCAACATGATGAGAAGTGTTAACAGAAAAACAGCTAAATAAATCAAGCTGACATGGTGCCCTGCTTCTGTACTGATTTCAAAGTGATGCTGTCACACATCACTGAGTTAAAAAAAATCCAAACAAAGAACAATACACTCCTACATCAGTCAAATATTGTGACACAAACTGGAACAAGTCATAGAATTGAAAGCTAACATCAATCATGAGGACTTTCATTCTGGCCATTGCAAATAGAAAATAAAAAAAAAAGAACCCACAAGTTTTCTCTCAAAATCCAATTGTCATAATATGAATTTATATTTCCTGGATTTTTAAATTGTTTTTGATCTCAATCATTTTTATGGGGAGCTTATATATATTCCCAATACTACATGTGTTGATTGATCACTCGCTTCCCTAAAATAATAATAATAAAATATAACAGTAATAATACAGTATGTTATATMATTAAATATAATTATAATTAAATATAATCTATATACACATATATATCTACATGGTGTTTTTATATAAAAATATCTATATAGAAAGATGTATCTCCACAAYTGAACCCCTGCTTTATGGATTTTTTTGTTGTCTTTAACTAAAYTGTTCTTCAAAATACACTTGCTTACTCCTAGTCAGTCTTATGGCATAACAGCTATTGCACAACAATAAATAAATAAATAAGATGTAAAATTAAGAGGATTAAGAGGCAATGCTCAAATTTTGCATGGAGGCTCAGGAGTTTGAAAATATGCAAGCAGATTTTTAGCCTGAGGATGTATCACACAGATTTTCATCTCTGAAAAGAATTAGTCAAATTTTACCTTAAAAATTGCCTAGGGACATAATAGCTAATTGAATCCATACATTAAACAATCAACCAGTCTTATTATATAGTAAACTGAGAATAAAGAAGAATAAATGTTTATGGGATGAAGAAATTGGGTTTTAACCCAAAAAAGGACAAATTCATCACAGCTAGTCATTATATCTAATAATTTTTCATACTGACAACTTGTAAATTGTGGAATGTAAGTGGAAGCAAGTATGAATAGAAAGCATGAAAATCCAGAGATGAGCATTTGTTCACATCATGGGGGCACAAGTAGGCAACAGAGAAAGTAACAGGGGGCAACAGGCTAGGGGGGCTTAAATGACAAAAGCAATAAGCATGAAAATTTACAGAAATATGAATACATTTTTCATGGGAAAAAAAGCTGGGGAGATTATTAAACAGCAGGGTGAAAAGAGAGACTTACAGAAAGTGCTGGTGTTTACAGCAGGCTGAACATAACAGGGGGAAATGATTCACTCACTTGAAATGAGAGCAGTAGGGATTAAGTCAGCAGCGAGTCTGATAGATGTATCAGTGGGGCTTTGATCAAACATGAATTGAGAGTCAGCAATAAGCAGACAGATTTTGGCATCCCTGCTGGTTGAACAGTACTCACACACAAGAGTAACTGACTGCATTCAGTGACACTACATGTAGAATATATATGTACATATGACTAATCTTAAGGGACTTTGTTCTTAAGGACACTACAACCCTCAGTGCAGCCAGAATTCCTGGTTCGTTCCCAGATTAGGAGATCAATTAAGGTGTAATTTTGAGTGTTTATGTAGAAAAAACCGTTTTTAATTTGTTCCTTCAATTAGAGGCATTATAGGGATTCTATGGTGTCCTCAGTGCTCAGTAACCACAGGGAGTGTTGGCCCCTTTCCACTGTGAATCCATATTAGTTYATGTTTTGGATTCCTACTCAGAGCTTTACCCACAGCTGCTGGCAGTAAATCCCTAAGGTACAGAAAGCCCCCACATGAGGAAGTCCCCCCATTCTCCCCTGTTCCTGTGTGCAGTGTRACCATGGCAGGTGATTCGTGGGCCTGAAAGGACAAGCTCTGGTGTGTTAATGCTGCAAGATCTATGTGAGTGAGATCAGAAACATTTGCCATGCAAAATCCCTGTTAAACATCCATGCTGGCAGAAACAGGCCCAGAGTAYTGGCACTTTGCTTGTGTAACAAGTTCCCCATACCTCTTCTCAATATTTTTGCATCCTCATTTCATCATTTTTTATTCCTACAACTTTTGAGACTTTTTTCAACCATAACAAAAATGTTCCCTCTCTGCCTGTCAGGAAAATGTATTTTCACCCTTCTTTGGGCAAAATACAATTTTTCCTTAAGAACCTCAGCAATGAAAAAAAAAAATACTGTCCTACTAATCATCTGAGACTCACAGGCTCATCTCATGGACTGACTGCACTGCAATCATTAAAGGTGACCACAGGATTAATATGGATGAATTAAAATTGGTAATAGCAATGCAAAAATGGATTGAGATATCGTGGAGCTGGGCAGGGAGATGGAGGGAAAGGATGAAGCTCTTAATTATTTTTCAGTTTGAGGAAAAAAGAAGTCCTGGACATGATGTATAACAATGTTATTTTTAGACAGGAGAGAAAATTGKTTTGTTTTAGGAGTTTAAATTGCTTGTATGAAATAAATTTATGAGCATGGACAGTGTACAGACATTTCACCTGGTTTAAGGAAGAGGTGTGACTATATTAGCAAGTGTTTGGAGTGGTCTGGAGTAGGGGTGGGGTACCAGCCCTTCTCCATCTCTAGGATTTGTTGGGCAGTTTCCTACAAACATGGCAGAAGGTAAAGATCTCACAGTAACTCCTTTCTGAAAGGACCAAAAAAACCAGCCAGGACCACCACATAAATATCCTGGGTGGCCTCACAGAAGAGACTGTCACCATGTAAATACAGCCTTCATATGGCATCAAAGAATTCACACAGAAGCTGTGCTTTGAGACCCAAATTCCAACAAAACCAGAATCCCCTGGGGCTGTTTCCTAGAGCCAGGAGTCTTCTGCTGAAATAAATCCATTGCACTAAATCTTAGCAGACCAACTGCTGTTCAGTCAAAAAGAGAACTGTTAAGTACCAGCTCACGTGATGTTACCTGAAAATTGCATCTGATGCCTCTCATTCAGGGAGAGATTAATAGATGATGAAGTGAAAAATCCAGATGACTGGATTTTTATCCATTTCTACTGTTTTTTTATATTAACATTAGGAATCAAAGGCAAAATTTTGTAATAATCACATTTAGCTAAAAAGGTATGACATGTATTTGACTTCTCAAATAAAACCAATACTCCTTTAATCCAAGCACTTCTTTTTAAAGTACCCCTTAATCTGTGAAAATAGCTATTCTTCAAACCTCTTATTTGCAAGAGTACTTTTTAATTCCTGAAACTCTTAAGATCAGCCACATTTGTGTCCCTGTAATCCCAGAGCAGGCTTGCAATGTGCTTGCTGTTCCAGTGAGATGCCCCAACCTGGATGAGGGTGCTGCTGAATCGCAGTGAGAATGAATCTCTGCCATATGAGAGGACAAGAGGAAGTTGAAAAAAAACTGGAAACATTAATTGTGGTCTCCTAACAAGAATAGAAACTGGGGCAGTATCTCCATGACAAGGTAGTCCCTCAGCTGGACCTAACTGGACATGATAAATTCCACTTTTCTGTCTGCTGTTGTCACAGGGGTCAGGCAGGGTCCAGAGGAAAACCATCCCATTTGGGCATCTAGGAAAGGCACATCAGGGCATGAGCTACAGCAAAAGGCAAAGAATGTTTCTTTCTGTAGGAAAGATAAGTAATGTAATGGGAAGGATGGGTCTGTTATCAGTATGGCTGTTGCTGGATTTGTTCTTGTTTTGCCAAAATGTAAATAGCTTGAATTTAAGACATCTTTGCCAACCTCTCACCCTCAGACCTCCCAGCCATGTCATAGACAAGGTCATAAAAAAAAAAAAAATTCCTCTGCTGTAACAGCATCGTGTCTGCATTTCCCTTTTTTTTTTTTTTTAATCCCCTGCTCCTCTCTTAGGAGGGAAAATTTTACATTTAGTGTTGGACACCCATGAGGGCAGACATGTGATGTGTGTATCAGGAGGGTCATCCCAGGTGCTCCCTCAACTGAATCATAAACTGTGGAGTTCAGTGCATAATTTGAGCAATTTATATATGACTCGTACTTAAAATCTTTTTTATTCTTACTGGTTCCCAAAATGCCATCTGCTTTCGAAGCTGTGGGTTTGTTTTGATTAGTTATTTTTTTTTCCTTTATAGTGAGACACCAATCTATATTTGTGTGACTTCTTGGCTGGATTATTGACATTTTCCTTTGTTTGTCTAGTTTTAATTATGTAACCAAGCCACATTCAAGGTTTCACTCATTCCAAATTTGCCTGTTGCCATATTTCCCCAATTTTGCATGCRTTGTACAGAATTCTATTAAACACTCCATTGATTTTAAAATCCCTGTGTTAGCATTTAAAAGTTTATGTGCTCTAGCTTGCTGGGACCCAACAGCAAGATCATAAATTTATCTTTTTATATTTTTTCCTGGTTTTTTTTTATATTTTTTCCACTCAGGGATGGATATATTGCAGCATCAAACATTAGTAAGCACACAGTTCTGAAGAGTTCCAGGTCAAAGGGTGATGGCTAACAAAAAGTACCGGCTCTTTTGGCACATAGCACRTCTGAAATCCATCATCAAACATCACATACCATCCATTACCTACCATACCTGGATGACTAAAAAATTTTCTCCTTCAGGAGATCCTGAGGATCCCTGCCTTTAACACATATCCTCTGGGTTCCCACCAGAGCTCTCTGCCAAACATGACATTCTGCAGCTGTAAGTTAAGAAGAGTGTTCCGTAATTTTGGATACCAAGTGAGGTAAACTGARGGTCAGAGGTCACTGCTTTCCTCGGCAGTGCCTCATTTTGACAGCCAATCAGTAAATCCTACAGGACTTGTCATCATGCAAAAACCTACTAATAGTACCAAAATCAGGATAATGCTTTGTATAATTGCAGGAAGCTCACCAGCACCACAACAGCTCAGCCACCAGCCATACACATTCACCCGAACAGAAATTACCCCRAATTTGGAAAGTGCAATAGGATTTCACCATACAAAAGCCCACAAATATATTCTTCATATCTTGTCCCAGAACTATTGCAGAATACTTCMAGATCCCTCTTCCACAAAGCAGATAAACACATCTCTAAATTAAAGCACCAAARTGGTTCCTTGCAGTGGAACTATTCCACTAAAATAGTTCCTTGCAGGTGGTTAAGACACTTCTGAGCTTTTCTGCTTCGGGCACTACTGCCTGAAGATTTGGGTGGGTATCATACCTAGTTAATTGAAAAGGCAATGTATCTCTCAATGCCATTAACCTCTGTCTCTTCTGCCTCTGATGGTGAAGTTGTGGGATGGGCATGTTCCTCTCCAAAATTTCACAAGCTGATAATGTGCTCAGCAGAAGACTGTAAAGTGTTAAAGTGTTCTGTGAAAACCTGTGTTTGTGGCTACCAAATTTCCAACAGCCAYAAAACAGATTTATTAGGAACAACTTCATTGTCTAATTACTACACCCARTGATGGTACATCTTCAATAGTCAGGAAAAATTGAAATTTTTTTCAGGTTTCCCCCCACCTGGTATCCCCAGCACTGCCAAAACCTGGTGTGCATTCAAAAGCTTATTTATTTATGCATATGGCTTGCGTATCTCAAGGCTAGATGCATACATTTTTAGGAACTGACGAGCTCTTCAGGGAAAAAAGTTCCCCTTCTGAATTATTCTATTCACTCTGCAGCTATCCACTGCTACTCCTTGTTTATCTGCTCATTACTGTGACTGAAAATGAGTTTGTCAGAAGAAATATAATTTAAAGAATGAGAACATGAACAYAGAGGGCATCTTGATAACTCAGCAAATATGCAAGGGTTTTTTTTCTAACCCAGAGATAAACCTTTTTCTCCTAGCATTTTTTTAAAAGAGGCATTCTTAAAAGCTTTTGTGGACAAAGAATCAGAATAAATTTTACACAAATGCTCTGTAAGCTGCTTTGTCTTGCTGTACACAGGCTTTGCTTTCTCTGTAAAGACAAAAAAGATCCATCAGGATGATCACTGTGAAAAAGGCTGAGTATTTCACAMTTTTAACCTGAAGTGGGAGTCAAATAATTCATTACTTGGGAAAATGTCTAAGTCCCATMACCAATTCTAACAAATCAAAACCTTTGCAAATCTCCATTGATCTTAGTGTGCATGTGTGTGGTGGGGAAGGAGGAATGACACAGAAGATCATGCTCTGTCTTAAATTATGCTGAATTACACCCAGAAACAGATGGAAGTGTGTTTAATCTGCTCATGGCACCCAGCTCCATTAAGCAGCCAGAGCCATCATCTCCTTCCTCAGCTGAAATTTGCAAGTGATCTTCAGACAGAACCCAAAACAGTCACCTCTCCTCAATTTTCTGATCAACATATGAGGAAAGACACACTTTTACTTGCTCCTGGATTGCATTATGTTTCTGCAGCTCTTGTCTCTGTCTAGACCAGCTTGTCCCTTTGCTAAAACCTGGAGATTCCCATGTAAGGTTCAGTGCAAATACACTGGTTGTTCCCACTCATCTATTTTACAGCAACTCCTGGATCCTTGCATTTATTCCAATGACTCATTCATTTGCAAAAATTTTGTTACTCTCATGTTAAGTGGATTAAATGTGCCAGCAGCATCTCTTCTGACACTGTCCTGGGACTATCAGTAAGAAAATCATAGTTTTTCTAAGTGGTTTAATTCCCTTTCCTGTAGCCACTTGTGTCACAAGAGAAGGTATGGATGGACACCACGTAAAAATGYGTGTTTTGCAATTTAAACGTTTGCAGTGACCTGTGTGTCTGAAGCTGKTAGAGAACTGACCTATTCTTAGGACAGATAACCACAAATCTGTCAACTAGAGAGGTCCTCATCTCTAACATGGCACTGGCTGAGATGGCTCACTTCCACACCTGACTGGTAATTTCTGCTTTCCTAAATTTACAAATCCAAAGGAGAATACGTTCAAAACAGGGCTGGTGGCCCTGACTGTGTCAGCCCGAGTTGAATTTAAGTGCATGAAGTCTGTCTGGGGATTTTTGGCCTTTGTATTTATCTTTCTATGTTTCTGCTGCCAATTTCACACCTGACCAGACAAACCCACAGAAGTTTTTTTGTTGCAAGGTAAGGCAAGTCAATAAACAGGCAAGTTAAGTGGAAAACTGCTCTAAATGATACTTTCTTTTCCTCTGGCTTCATTATCCCAGTGCTCTCCTCAGCTCCCAGACTGTGCTGACTGTGATGTTGCTCATCTCACAAATAGACTGCAAAATCCTTTAGGCTAGGACCTTCCTTCCCCTGGTTTCCTAAAACCATTAGCCAGACCAGCACAACTACATAAATGCAACGAACTAATGATGATTATGGATGATAATAATGACTAAAAATTCTATCATGAAGACATGASACCAAGAGATATTCACAGCTTCCCAATCTGACTCAGAAGGGATGAGAGGAAAATGYAGCAACATGGGAAAGCCAAGCAGAGAGTCAAGAATGGGGAAAGAGCAACAATAACAATAAAAGGAAAAACAAAGACAAGTTCAAAGAATCCTTGGAGAACTCCAACTTTTGAAGTCCCCTGTGTGCACTTGCAGCAAGGATCCGGTGGCAGCCACTGCTTTGTGTTTGACACCCTCCCAGCCCCAGTTCTGTCATTTACCCAGCTCTGTTGCCATCAGAAATAGAAATACAGCACAGAAATAGAGCAKGTGCTGCCCCAGGTCCCATCCTCACTCCTCACAAAGCCAAAGCCCATTTGTAGATCAGAGCTGCTCCAAATACWAAATGAAGAAAAAGGTACACTCTCAAAGTAGGATTCTGGGCTTTTCCACTCGCTTTGCTGATGTTGCAGGAATTGGGCTTCAGATGAAAAACATTTTTAATTAAGGAAATGAAGAAAAGAATTCAACTTAACATCCAGATTCTGAAACTTGGAGATATTYAGTGAATTATTCTATTTTTACTAAGTTGCTCAGGTTTCAAAAGGGAAAAAAAAAATCTGCAGAAATAAAAAAATTGCACTACATGATTTTGTAAATGCCTTTATATCTTGTCTGTACTGCTGGACTGTTGAGAGATAAAGGATTATATTTCTTCTCACATCTCACTGGTTGGCTTCTTTTTTATACAGGAATGTGGTAAGAGCTTTTGGACTCTATTTGTTATTGCCTGTCCAGATGAGCTCCTCTTCCTTCCTCTTCCATTCACGAGGGATAGTCCTCTAAGTCAGAAATGCTTCCTGGAAAGCAAATATTAGGTTTGCATACCTTGAAGAAAGACAGAAGGTGTTTACTCCTTTTCCATGTATCAATGAATTTCTGAGCCAYCAGCCATTAACACCAACATTCTCCTGTAAATGTTTTACTGGTACCTAAAAGCTCATCATAGTTGAGRTTTTCTTTTTTATTATTTTTCATTTGGAATCTATTTCACATTTAGCAGTCACACATGTCCGGAAATCCTCAATTTAAGGGAGCAATTGTCTTTCCAGTACATTTAGAATACCAAAATAGAGATTTGGGAGTTACAAAAAAAGCCAAACAGTCTAATTCCTGTTACAAGTTCTGAAAAATATCCTCTCTTAAACCAATATGTTTTCATTGCATTAAAATGTTAGTTAAGCTCTAGTATTTCAAGACTTTGGTTTCTAGGCTGTTAAAAAATATGCCTACCTATAAAAGCAAAGTATAAATCAAGYAAGTGCAACATTAACCAAACTGGGAACTTATACAGAGTATTGAACACGTAGGAATGGACAATTTCCAGGCAAATATTCTGTTTATAACCAAAGAATCATGAGATTAATAAAAAAAACCAACAAAGTATCTACAGGGCTTATGTCCCMAAAAAATATGTCTCAGAGAGTCTAATTTCTTTTGGTATTACAAAAGCAGTTGTTATTAAACAATTGAAATCTGATTTTATGCTTTCAAGAGGAGTACTTATGCACAAAGTGTGCTGCAGAACCGTTGTTAGCTTTGCTGAATTGTGCATGCATAATACATAAGTGCTGGAAGTGAAACAGAACTGCTAAACCAAACAGGTGGGAAAGAGATAGAAAGAGAGAAGRGAGGGAGAAAAAGACTAAAATGTCCTTAAAGCTATATCAAAAGCCTGTACATACACATATATATATATATGTGAGTGTGCATAGATATATGTACACAAACATGTATTGCTCTTCACTGTAACAAAGTTTTGCATTGCTRAAGGCAGATTTAGAAAAAAACCCAAAACTTCTTAGTAAAATACCCACCTTCTCCTCTTAGCAGAAAACAAATTCTGATAATGTTTCTGAAAAACAGTTATGCTGCTGTTTTTTCATCAGGTACTCACATAAGATATTCTAGAAAAATTGCCACAGTGAAGATCTTTTGATTTGTTGGATTTGTGTTTCTTTTCTTCCCTRGTTCTTTATTCATCTTTATTTTCTGCCCATGATTCTAATTTCTAACTCCCAATCAGGGTAGAGACTCCTACAAAGGAAATGTTCATGAGAGACAGGAAAATACCCTTCCCATCCAAAATTTTGCTTACTTTTTTTCCCCCCTGCTTTTCTTCTATCCAGACTCTTAAAAATTCTTGAACAGCACACAGTTCTTTTCTAACACACCTACTGGTAATCAGTCTCTCCTGCCCTAGAGCTACCAATCTACCAGTCTTGTCCTCCTCTGTACTGCTCTTTCCACCCTTTTCTTAATTAAAAAGGAAACACTGGTGGATCAGATAAGCTCAAGTAGGACAGATTCTGTCCCATAGAGAAAAACAGACACAAAATATCATGGGCAGTCATTAAGAGACATTGGAAACAGATTTCACCCTGCCACATTGAGAATGGGGAACTCAATGGAGACAGGCAAACATGAGAGCCTGGTTATTCTGGAATGGATTCCTATTTTTTCCATTAAAATTATGGGGTTTTTTTAAGTCTATGACATAATTTTAAATAGAAAGGGGAAAAAAATTTAGTCTTCCCCTTCTAAGATGACTGTGCTGGTTTAAGGACTTTGTTTTCCATTGTCTCCCTTTATGGACTCCAAGGGAGAATGAGAGRTTTTCCCTCATAGTCTCTGGTTGGAAAAGTTTGGCCACTAAAAGACCTCTTACATTTATTTAGAGCTTCAAACTTTTAACAGCTCATTAAATTTCTGGATAGTAAGCATTGCAAAATACCTCTACATTTTTTTTGTATTTTTTTAGGACGCTGAACAGCAAGGATAAATCAGAAGAGAAATACTATACATAGATATATACTATAATAATAGACATGTATAAAGTGACTCTCAGAAATTTCTTCTAAGACTGGGAAAAAAATGCTTGACAGTGGGTTTCAGAGAGCTCAATCTGCTTAACTAATCAAAAAAGAAGAGTGAAAGACAACTTGGTTGAAATATGTCAGCTCAAAGAGAGGAGGTATGGTGCATAAAGAACCCTTCAATCTTTTGGTGAAAGGTGTAACCAGAGCCTGGAATCTGAACCACATGTGTAACACTGAGAAATTTGCTACATTCATGCTTGACAAAGTGATTGACTGAGAAACTCTTGAGGAAAGTGTGGAGTCTTTATCACCTCTTCAAAGCCAGGATTTGATGCCTTTCCTCAACCAAATCTTACTTTATGCTCTGAAATTGTCTGTTACAAGGGTGACATTTAATATCCTGTTGTAGAAGAGCCCAGACACATCTCACTCCCYTCTAGCCTGGATAAACTGGGGACTCATTTCAAAGAGGAGTAAACCAAGCATTGGAAAATACAATTTCATCCTCCATTATCAATCCTGTGGATCAGGATAGCTGAGAGTGTAAAGATCACTTCCATGGCTCAAGGCCTTGGCATTGCAACAAAATGGCTGAAAACACAGCAATTCTACAAGTTTTTGTCACTTTCCTTTTCTTGAACCCCCAGGATATAATCAACCTAGGTGTCATTTATTGATTATTTTAAAATTATTTATGGTGATAATGTTTTATAACTATAGTACCCTCTCATGATTTCAGAAATAATGAAATAAAGCTACATTGAAAATTAGATGGTAAAATTTGCGAGCTATAAATATAAGGTACTACTGATTTCCACAAAAGAAAAGAAATCACTAAGAAGAAGCAGGGTACTTATTTGTGTATATCATTTGACTACCTACAGGATGGAGGGAAGCAAATGTTTGAAAACACACATTGAAAAAAATTATAGGACATTCTGTTTTATGAAAAGATGAGAATAACTTGTGCAGCTGAAAATGGGGTGGGAATATAGCTAGAGAGAATGAAGACACAAATTGGAGAAATCTGTTACTAAGAAATAAGCTGAGAATTTCCAGGCTTCTTTTTTTTTTCCCACAGAATACAGAGATGAAGAAGGATCTAAATTATTTAGGCTGCCTCCAGGCTATGTTTGGGGACCACTATTTTAAAAAGCTTGGGTTTGTGCTCTGGGATTTTCTTGAAAGGACAAAATAAAAGCCAGCTCTCTAGATGGTAGCTTATTAGCTGCAGTCCAGGATCTGGGTCTGATGATTTATTAGGGAGCACTATGAAAATGCTGGAGACCTGCCATGGGTTTGCAATGCAATGTGGAGCTAGGGAAGCTTCCTGCTGCACCCACATCCCTCCCTCTGGGTTCTATCTACCCAAAAACTAATATAAAGTTTTGTGGTTAGAAAAATGCTGGGGCTGCAGGGGAAGTGACACGGAGGAGGGCAGCATTCCAGAGGGCCAAATTAATTTCCCTAGGGAGCCCCTGCTTGTAAAATCCCATAAACAAAAATGTCACTTTTCATTGCTAAACCTCTTTGATTGCTAACAGCAAACACATGCCTTATTTTGGCATAAAGCTCYGCGCCATCAAATTAAATAATGTTGAGTTGTTGTTTTGTTTTTGGTTTGTTTTTTTTTCCTCCCTAACAATCTGTCTCACACGTTCCTTGGCTGCCTTTAAAAGTCCCTTGTAAAGTTTCACACTTGCATGCTGCGAACAGCAGAGCTGGAAAGCTCGGTGTCTCCAAGGATCAATAAGCTTTGAGTCGTTGTGGTTCAAATGGAGTGAAATAAGTCCAGCAAGTGACAACTGCCACCTCATGGTGACTGCAGGGAACGGAAGGGAAGGTCTCCAGGTGATCCCTGATGGCTGGGTGGGAGCATCACCTGAAGGCCTGATAAAATTACACAATGCTTGAACTTGAAGATACTGGGGATTCTGTAAAAGAAATTGCCATGAGGTCACTACTGTTGTAACCAGAAAAACAGCTCTAATATCAGAGTGTTCCTCAGTGTCAGCACCCAGCYATCTCTAAAGGTGAAGAGTAATGCTAGCTGAAAAAGTGTATTGGGGTTGAGTCGACAAAGCCCAAATCTGTACTGAAAACCAGACTTATAAAGGAAAAAGCACAAAATAGGCACCCTGCCAGGGTTAGCCCCTACAGCTGACAACTGATTGGCTAAAATAATTCTAAAAAAACAAAAGGTGTTAGTGTGCAAGGCACTGTTGGAAGTCAGTAGTTTCCAGGAAGAGAACAGGATTTGAAGAATTTCCTCAAACGAAAAGAAAAATGTAAAAAAATTAATTTTAGAAGACTACTCAGAATGAGATGTTTACATCTAGGACAAGTTTAATCTCCTTATTCTTCTGTGGATGTTATGAGAAATATATTCCTGATACCTCTAGGCACAAATTATCTCAGTATGCTATGCTCCAAGAAAAGGTGAAATGTCCTGTGCTTCACTAGGCTCCCTGTGGAAAGGGAACCAACCTGGAAACACAGTGGTTCCATTTGGAGCAGAACTTCCATTTTTAATGTTTATTAGGAATAATTCTTAACTGATCAGAACTGAGCTGTAGCTTTAAATCAACGTGGGAAACCAAGCACCTCCTGTCAGCCCAAACTGTCTCTTTCCTCATTTACCTTGAAGAGCAGTGGGTGGGTCAGGCTGTTCTCTGTAGCCTCTGTCCAAGCCCTCAGTGCCACCCAGTTCAGTCCAAACTCAGCAACATCCCCTCTACCACATTAACTGCAGGATGATCCAACTGCCAGTGGTGTCTGCCACACAAATCCCTTCAATTTATAAACCTCATGGCCTGATACAGATCTGCAGTTTTCAAAAAGATACATGTACAGTTCATGTATTTTAGTAAGCTTTCTTGTACCATCTCAATTTAAAAGGAAAAAGAAAAGTGATAATAGAAGTTGAACAGAAGGAGTTGGCATTATTATATGGACACAAATTGCATTGATTGCTCATTCTAATATCTAGCACTGATTATTCCCACCACCTTATCAAGAAATTATTAGTGAGCATCCTCCTGAGARTAGCAACCCTAATGCTTCTCTTTGCTACATTAAAATTACTCAGGCTTTACACCAGTGTAACTACACAAAGGATTACCATCATTGCCTACRGTTTTAAAACTCCTCTAGCCTGCAGAGTGAGCACAGTTTTTCAGTGCAAGATATCCACAACTGATTTCCTTGAGAATTAGAGAGCATAAAAWCTGAAGACAGATACACACTTAGCAGTAAGCCCAAGATTACATGTTTGTACTGATAACAGAGAAGTAATAAAAAGAAGCAAATACTTAGCTTAAACTTTGAGCATATGGAACAAGCATGCCTGTGGAGAGGGAACTCAATTATTTAGTGAAATGGTGATTTCAAAGTAGCAAGCAYTTCCTTTTCATGCCCTGATGTTTTTCCCCTGCTACTTGTTTCTTTGCTTCGTTTTCAGTCCCCACCTGCTCCTGGAGCTGCAGACAGACCTAGTCATCAAAGGCTTCAGGATCAGCCTGGAAAGCCAGGAAACCTTGCTCCTTTCCCTGCTGCAGCTGGCTGCCACTGCAGGCAATTGGTCTTTCCTAGTGCTGAACACAAGGAGCTGATTTTGCCAGCCTTATTCAGTTTTATCTTAGAAAAGTGCACTTACCAAGAAAATACACTCAAATATGTGGAAAAACCAGCAAAACAACTCAATCTTAAAGAGAGACCTATAAAAATTCTGCCCCTTCTGATCCTTGAGGCACTAATTTTCACACATTTTAAATGTCTCTGACATTTCTGTGCCCATTTTAAGCATTGCCAGGAACTGTCAGAATATTTAAGATGAGGAACCACGGAGTTAAACCTATATCTAAAACATWAGCTGCTATCTTCACTTTTATTCAGCTAACTGGCCTTTGGGAACCAACACAGTTCTTAGGTAACCAGTTCTTTGTGGAAGAGAGAGGAGACAGTGGTGGTGCCTCTCCAGCCATTCTCTTGGGGCTACAGCTGCAGTGTGCAGCAGGGGAGCCTTACACTCCATCCTGTCCCTCCCCTGCATGGGTTTGAACCCCTCTCCCTGAATGTATGCTCTAACTATTAGCCTAAAACATATTTCACTTGAGAGTTTTCTTGACCACACAAAGTAATCTTGATTTGCTTGAAAATATGAAAATGCTAATGAACAGAAGAAGGTGGGGTTCTTTTTTTACATTAAACTGAAGATAAAACCATATCTCACCTTTGAATTCCACCTGACTATTCTGGAAATTGCTGGAAACCAGCAATTTACTGGTCTCAACAGTGATCTCTRAAATCTGGACMAACTATTTCTGGATTTCCRTTGAAGCAGTGTGACAACCTTGTCTCGATTATACTCRTTCACATTTGCATTTGAACATACAAAATTAATGCCATATCCTTCCACAGCACATATCACAAATCCATGAATTTCTRCTTTCTCTAGCAAGTCCTACATCTACCTGTCTCACAGCATCCTTYTCCAGGGCATGGCAAGACCTGACCTCTGTCCATTTTTCAGTAGGATGTGGTTTGCAGATACTCATCAAGTCAATTTGCTGTATCTGGGTCCAAACCTCTCAAATTATTAACCACTCTTACATAACCTTACTTCTAAACTCTGTCTTATCTTTCATTACAGCAAGGATATAAATTCAGGAAATGTAAAACAGGGTCTCCAACAGCTAGATTGCCTCAGTCTTAGCAAAGGAAATGTAACAGATCTGGTCAGGCCATGAGAACATGCCTGGCCTCTTCCCTTCCTAATTTTCCCCTCCTGTCCAAACTGCTAAACTCAATCTCATACCAATCTCAAGGGACACRRYAGCAGGAGAGGTCAAAKAACTTCTCTTAATCAGAAAGTAAGAACCAAAGACACAGAAAAAGGTGCATGGAATGGGCTCTTTTTGGCCARTCTTCTGCRGCTGCATAAATACCAGGGRACAAAAGGTGCCATCCCCTTGGTGRGGAGGGAGATGGCAAACACAGGCACCCTGCCATTCCTGGGATATACACTTTACACCAAGGCATCTTTTTGAAGTATGAGGGAACAAATTACAGTTTGTTCAACACTGTCAGTAAATCTAGGTCTAGTTCATGGAAACAGAGCCAGCTGGGAGCTTTTTGAAGACATGTGTTGCACTATCAGTGCTATTTGTAGAACTGGGTAATTTARGCAGATTTCTGAATCCAGACTTTGTGATTCCCTTCCTTCACTCATTATTCATACATTTCTTGACATTTCAAAATGAATAGAAGAAAACCTTTTCTCTCAATTTTGTTTTCAAAAAGAGTAGAGTAAAAAAACCCCATAAAGTGGTAGAAACTGGATGTTTTAGACACACTGAAACAAACATTTTGAGTGTTTGTTGCAAACTGAACATTTTAAAATCTATAGTCATGACAGGAAAATTATTT
The DNA here is from genome assembly GCA_902810485.1 of Alauda arvensis. Taxonomy (NCBI): domain Eukaryota; kingdom Metazoa; phylum Chordata; class Aves; order Passeriformes; family Alaudidae; genus Alauda; species Alauda arvensis. The sequence continues at coordinate 824,133 of CADDXX010000339.1, read as the reverse complement.
GAGAAYTCTGAGATTTTGAGATGGGAAGGCATTTCCTCTCCTAGTTCCAGTGAGTTGACTGTTCAAAATACAACTATTTTATAATTTTTCATTGTATTTCTCCTACGCCCAAAATCAAATACATAGAACCAGCTTCAAATCTTTCCTAAGCATCCATTTTGTACTACATATCTAATGCAAAAAGTACCTGGGCAGACAGTGTATTGCCTTTAGTTATCAAGCCAAATGAAGAACATCACAAATTCCTTTTGCTGGTTCCTCCAGCTGTCATCATACACCCAGCTGAAATCCCTGCACACTTTGCAGCCACACAAGCTCTAGAAACATTGACAGTCTAGACCTTCTCTTCTTTCCAGTTCCATACATTTTTGATCCCCTTTCACTCTCTGCCAGGTCTCCAACAAGGGAAGGAAAGGCACAAAACATCCCCAAGAATGTAAATGAAGAAGTGAAAACACAGGACCTCATCCCAGCAGACACTGGAACGTGAGATTTGCTGCTGAACCAGCAGAACTTTTCAGTCCTAAAAGCTCCAGTTAAACTCAAGAGGGAAACTTTTTACTGGCCTTTCTCCCCTTCAACTTTCCTTTCTCAGCAAACTTCACCTGCACTTTGAGACCTGAASCAGAGCAATTAGCTTTTAGCCCTATCTTTTATAGTTAATTGCCCTTAAGGCAACTGCAAGGATTCCCCGGTGTCAGCTTTCAGTGGTGTTTGTGCAAGTCCCAGAAGAGARCAAGCAAAGACACTAAAATAGAAAAGTTCTGCTGCAGACATACAGAGAAAAAGGGAGCTTAAAAAGGCRACAAGGCATGATCATTAATTTTCTATGTATATCACGTTTACTCACTGAATTATACAATGTGATAGCATTACAAGCAGAAAAAGCTTCTTAAATGCAAGGATTAAAAAAAAAACTTCTCCAATTTCTTCAACCCTACAATGACCCTTAATTGGCACTTGAAATCCTTTAGCCACCAATTTAATTATATTTCTAATGCCCTTGAGAGTGTTTTATTTATTTATTTTAACTGGCTTTTTTTTTTTTTTTTCTCTCTTGACATTAATCTAAGAAGACTATGTGGGGCTTTTTTGTCTGAATCAGAAGTCACCACACTTAATAGGAAACAATTTTCTGCTGCCTGGAAGGTGAAAATTTCCCTTCAAAGCATAGTAGGTGAGCTCACCTCCATATGCCAGCAGGAGATGGCCACAGATGTGCTCTTCTACTGACGTTTCCATCTGTTGGTTTGGTTTTCAGGTCCCTCCAGTGGTGTCTCAGTGGAGGGTGGTGCTGGTGACTCCATGACTAAAGGAGGGATGGCTGAACTTGCTTGAACCCACACTCTGCTGCTGCTGTCACTCAATAACTTCCTGTGTATGCAAGARCATGTTCCTGTCAAGATTTCACCAGGAACAAAGGTTTTGTTTCCCAGTCTGAGGAACTTCAGAATTCTGCAGAGCTACAGATGCTGATTGAAGTAGCATCTGGTTTTAGAAACTAAGGTGATTGGAAAGTCCAGCAAGAGATGACTTGTAAACCCCTGTCATTACAGAAATAGTCAGATGTGTTAGACTTGTAAGCACCCCAAAATTTGGGACTTACTCTCTCCATCCCAACAGCTGCCTTGAAGTTTTCCCCACTGATCATGGTTACCAGGGCACACCTCCCTCATTCTGCTATTGGTTTCAAAATCAGACTTTTCATCTTCATAAATCTGGATGGTATCTGACCTACAGTAAGATGTCTTTCTGGAGGCAATCATGTTTGACAATAGCTTCCATATGCAGAGCCAAAAACACTTTGTATATGATGTGAAGACTTCTATTTCCATGGAGGAAAACATAAGGAACAGAAATACAACAAATGTAAGGAAAAAAAGTAACAAAAGATATTTGAGCATTTGTGACACTGAGGTCCTTTGCTCAGTAACTTGCTTCAGATTAATTAGCAATCTTTGAGAGGTCCTGCTAAGCAGGTGGCAAACTAGAATACATTGTTTTGCTTTGGTGCCCATATTTCACAGAGCACTGTTAATGCCTTTTTATTTGTATTTATTTTTTTTTGCTCCCTTGTTTTGTTTTATAAGTGTTCAGAGTGCTGCACAGCATTATGGTACACTATCATTTTTCAAGCCATTAAATGTTAACTTCATTTTCTTGTGTGAATTATGCTTTGCTCTTTTAGTTTTGTAATGAAAAGTAAGTACAGGTTATGCAAGCAATAACCCCTGTGTAAGCAGCAGCTATCTTTTTAAACGGTTTATTATGCCACAGTCTGGTACTCCATTAAATATAGATTACAGACTGTTGAATAAATGAATATCAACTAAGCAGCCCCATCCTTCTGTACATATCAATGCAAATAATGAATCATGGCACCTCATGAAAATGTATAACCCAGAAGAGTGGGTCAAGAAGTAATTACACATTTGTCTTATCTCACGCTTCTTGCTCTCGAATCAGGAAAATACATTTGTGATGGTTAGGGGACACTAAGAAAGCTCTTGCATCCTGTTTTTCCTGGAAGGTGAAAAAGTATTCTTTCTCMTAGTTTTATGCAGATGTGCTTAGATTTCCAAGTATGTTTCTTATACTACCCTTCCAAAAAGATGCTTTCATAGTAAAGAACCTACATTAAAAAATGTGGGTTCATATTCATTCATATCTCATCTGTTCCTCAGATCTCCTGTGTTACAAATACAAGTAACTGAATGGCTCAGTTTGAGAAATGTAGGCAATTATCAAAATAAATGGGCCAGTATATGCACTTGAGGTTATATTATATATTGTGTACAAAATCTAATTATTTACATAAATACATTTACATTCTATAAACATAGAAAACAGACCTCAAATCAGGACAGAAAACATGGTTATGATACTCTTTAGAAACAGGAAWTATTAAAACTGATATTCATTAGTGATAACTGAAACTAAAATATGGAGACTGAAATTCAARTTGTGTTGCTTAAAGTCAAAGTAGACTAACCTGTTGCATATGGAACAGATTAAGRGTGGAATGAACTAATCATTAGGTTATTAAAATAATACCACTAACGTGAGTTGTATACCATAAAGTTATCTTTAGTAGCTCAGGAGGAATTATCTGCTGATCCCAGCTTGAATAAATGGACTCTGAGAAGAGACTGTATCAGTGGAGGGAAAAAATAAGCCAAAAAACTAACTTGCTTAAATACCTTGTGCTCATATTTCCCAAGGCAAGTTTTTGGCTGCTGACAGCCATCACAGGTCCCTCTGAGTTTAGTGTGAGCTTATTCACCCTGACTGTGAAAACATATTTAGAGTCAYAGAATCTCCTCAGYTGGCAGGGACCCACRAGGATCATTGAATCCAGCTCCTGGCCCTGGACAGGACAGCCCAAGAGCCACACCATGTGCCAGACAGTGTTGTCCAAATGCTTCTTGAACTCTGTCAGGCTTGGTGCTGTGACCCTGTCCCTGGGGAGCTGTTCCACTGCCCARCTGCCCTCTGGGTGAAGAACCTCGTCCTGATRTCCAGCCCAGACTTCCTCCAACACAGTTTCAGGCTATTCTCTGTGTCCTATAGGTGATCACCAGACAGCAGAGATCAGTGCATGGCCCTTAATTTCTCCTCATGAAGAATGTATTAACAATAATTAGATTTGCTTGTTAAATGARTTCCATATTAAAAATCTAGTAGTAGTCATATTTTTCCAGAAATTTCTAATGTTTCTGCCAGAAACCTGGCGGGAAATAAGTTCAGCTTTCTGGTATGGGAACTGAAATATACTTGATTTTCTTGACCTGCGAGTACTTTGTTATTATTTTGTTAAAGGAAAGGACACCAAACTGTGTTTTTTGTTTAAAAACATACTATTCATGAAAATAAGCTGTATAATCACTGCATATGAGTTTCCTACCYTCCTGCTCCCAGCCTGCTATGGCAGTAAATGGCAGAAGCCAGGGAAGCCATTAAAAGGTAACATCTGTGCARTACAGGTCACAGGGTGACCAAGTTAATTTAGCAATGAGCACTTTTCAGACACTTATATCCTCTTGAGTACCACAATGAAATAGGGAGAAAGGGAAAAAAATGCTTATTGTTAAATGAGATTGATATTTTTATGTTTCCATGAAACACTTGGACCCTGTCTTGGTAACTAGCAGGAAAAAAGTCCAATTATTTTTTTCTACCTGCGTCAAATCAGAGGTCCCCAAAATGTCTCAAAACCAAACACAAAAACAAAGAATAAAAGAGCAAACTGGGAGAAAATAAAACATTGGAACAATTCCATTGTCAACCTATCAGCTATTTCTTGTTACACAAGACATATACCATATTAGATACAGTATTTTATGGAGTCACAAATATGGACTGGTAAAACCCATGAGTTCTATGACAATTTATGGCTCCAAAAATGAACCAGTGTTCTTACTCAAGRAAAGAACATGAAGAAAGCTGACTTTAAATATCCTCAAGATTAGCTCTAAGCTATACCTTTATACCAGTGTGGGGTTTTTGTAAAGCTCTTCCTTTCTTCTTAGGCCTCAAAATTCACTTAAAGTTTGAGGAAAATGCCAGTATTCCTTGTGAAAGGCACAGAAATTAAAGCACAGAGAAGGAAAAAACAAAACCAAACAGTGCTCCGATTCCATCATTTGTTTTTTCACTCTTCATCCTTGCCAGGTGTGAGCACAGATTGGTGTTCAGAACACTGAGCATTGTTCTTGGCCAAGAAGCACAAATGAATATCCACATGCCTCATATCCTGTCCTACTTATGTTATTTCCAGGTGATTTTGTACTGATTACATGTACATCCAACACCATATATTGGTAAACACTAGTGTTCCCATTTCATAGAAACAAAAAAATGGGGTCAGTGTAAAATATAAACTGTTTAAGTAGGATAATAGAATGGATCTGTAGACCAGAATGAAAAAGTTGCAGTTTAACCTTCACTCTTTCTTCATCTTTGCAGTAAGCACATGTATATTGTACATATATTGTATGCATATTGAGAAACCCATACAGTTACATTGCACACCTGCTTATCTCTTAAGAAGTTAATAACYCCTTCCTGTTCTTCATAAACACTACTAAAAGCTTGAAGGTGTTGTTTATATTAAGTGCTTGCAATTTCACTTTCTTGGACACTCAGTGGTGTGGTGTGTGCAACTGCAGGTTGGGCACGTTCCTGATAAAGAGACAATACTGAATTCAGTGGCAGGGGAAAGGTGGTGATTTCTTTTATRATAGCTCATGCTACATTATTTCCTTGCAGCTTCTCAAGTCTGTATTGTAAAATAGAACCTAGCACAAGGTTCTGGTCAAGATGGGATCTTCCTCCCTAGAGACTTATGGCCCTATGAGATTGTATCCATATATTATGGTTCACTTTGTTGTATATCCAGATATRATAAAAGTAAGACATAAACCTGAGATTAAAAACAAAAGCAAATATCCTAATGCACTAGTCTGTTGTTTTATTAGCTGAAAGGCAGGGATGTTCCTGGGAGCATTTAGAATTCCAGAGTGCAATAATTATAAAAGTCAGTGAGCAGCAAATCTTCTAAGGGTAAAGAAGAAATGTGAAAAGTAATGGCTAAATCAATAACAGCTCAGTCCTGGAATATGGTTAGTGTGTCTTATGTGAAATATCAATAATTGTTTATAGCATGCAAAGATGTCTTCAGCATTCAGAAGATATGCAAAGACCCACATAATGAATGATGTACTTAGGTTTATAGAGGCAGTTCAGTTCCATGTTTAAACTAGGTTACTGAAAATGTCTCCAACAAGCATCCATGTYCAGCTACAGCCTACTTGCCAGGTCTGCCTGTACTTGGGGCACTTGTACCTAACCCAGCTGCCAGGTTTAGACCCAGTGTTCCCCTTTACCCCCCCCAACCCTGTTCTATCCAGTCAAGAACATACATAGATCTTAATATAAGATCTAAATAGTAAGATTTCAGTTGAATTAAGAAGAGTGTCAATGGTTTCCCAATGCTTAAGTCTGCAACCCATGTCCAAGTACAGATTTCAATAGGCCAAAACAGTCAGTGTGTCATCTGTTTGTGATTAGAACTATCTCTGTGTCCCTAYGCTCATTGTCACAGGGCTGGTCACCTGTCTGAGGCTGATCAGGATTTGAGTAGATACCATGCAACCTGTCTGCTCCAAAGCATCCCCTCAGTAAAAAGAATAAATGCTGGTGGTCACTAGAGTCTACTCAATCTGTCCCCATTGCCTTTGGAAACCAGCGTGAGGGAAAGTGCCTCAATAACATCGTAAATCTGAGCCAAAGCTGCTTTGGGTTTGTCCAGATATTACCTAATGTCCCTCTGAGGACAAACCACTTCAGTACTTACAAATTAGGCTGATCATAACACATGCAACATAATGAGCATTTCCCATTTAATTTTCAGTTCCATATTCCAGAATGTATTTYAGATGTTCCGTGCTTGCACGGCTGCAGTGCCCAAAGGCACAAATCATCCTTTAAGCTCTATTGTGCTAAGAGTTATTCAAGCACTCAGAGGGCCTTTTCCCACACACCTTATGAGCCTGGAATACAAGCACTGTGCACAGGCTGGAAAAATATGGTTACAGTCACAYACATAAAGATTGATATATTGATACTTCATGTTTTATATAAAGATAGAAAAATAAATGTAACTGCCAATAAACTGAATCTGCTATTCATCAAGTTCTCTCATTTGTTTCCCARTTTTATAGCAGAGGGGACACTGGAGGAGAGATTTGCAATAAAAACAGCTGTCACAGTCACTTTCTGCATCAGCTGAGGAAGCTCTCTAATGTGATATGCCAGACAGTGCATTACACGACAATAAAATAAGGACACATAATGCAAAATATGACATACCCTGTTTAGCTAAGGCTGCTAACCAGGCCCTAATTTCTAGCTGTCTTCTACAGTGTTGGAGCATTCATAAGAAATCATTTCTGTACGTGTGTTTCCACTAATAACACATACCTGCTCCAGTCACAGAATCATTCATATGCCTGAATGTTCACAAAGTGTTTGATAGAAATACTCTCATGTTACAAAAGCTGAAAGGATTGTTGTCTTTTAACAAAGACCTCTCATGCCAGAAGTGGAATGAAGTTACACGATGTGATTTGATATCCCCGTGCTAAGCAAGCTGTGGTAGCTAACATGTGCATACAATCTGCTTGGTCTAGAAATAATTTAATTCACCTTAATTTGCCCTCACTGAAATCTGAAAGAATTTTCCTTAAATTTTATTTGCCACATGTAACAAAACTTCCCAGAATGGCTCTTTGAAAGGACTTGCAGAACACAGTTGCCTTTCTCAATCAGTGTCAAGGCCACAAGAGGAACTTGCCATAAGATGATAAGCCACCACAGGGATAATTCAGAGAAGCACAGAAGGGAGGAATTTGCAAAAGGMAAGCATTAATTCCAGGYCTGGCAGARGTRAGATTGGGTKAGCACATTCACAGTAACACATCCRGACAAAAATTTCCACTCTGGCAAACTGTGGGAAAGAAAGCAACTCCCATACACATCAGCCCAAGTTATGGGAATGGCATCTGTGACCTCCTGTGGATACCCAGGATTTGGACTGTGTAATCATGGCAGCCCAGAAGGCTCTGAGAGCCACTCCAGCAAGGAGCACAGGRTGAAGGAGATCCCACGGGATCCACAGGGGGTGACTGTGTCCTGCTTCATCTCGCTCTCTCCATTTTCACTGCAAGTACAGAAGGAGGATGGATTCCTATTATGCCTCTACTCAGGCACACATGGATATTGAGTTGCTTTCCTATGTCTGTCCAGCAGCAGCTCCTGGCCTTCTTTAAATAACATATGACAAAATTCAGCTGACTATAAATCCAAAAAATGAAACACAGATTAGTGCAGCAATTCTACAGCACACCTGGTAAAACAAAACAGAACAAAAAAAAAACAAAACAAAACAAAACAACAAAACAAAAAAATCCCATAAGTAAAATCACTCAAGAAAGTTTGATAAAGGTGGGCCAAAGTTGCTGGAATAATTTGGCATGAGGGGATGGGAGGAGAAAAATCTAATTATAGATTGGTGGGTATTTGAACCAGTGAACCCAGGAAATATTTTGTTTTACATGAAAGAGAGAGCTGGGAACTATGAAAAAAATCTARTCTTTGTTCTGATACTAGATGATTAATTAGAGATAAGACAGATTTCAAAATGCTCCTTCATTTATTTGTAATTCCCACGAGTTTTCTATTTTTACTCAGTTTTATGAGCAAATTTTAGACTGGTGAGAAACAACCAAATCCCTTTATATAAAYAGGTGTTTTTTTGGGGCCCCTATTTGTGCCATGTGCTCTGGAGGTTTTTTCAACAGAGGAAAAAAAATAAAGTTTAAATATATTTTTCTGATTTATCTGGTTTATCCATAAATGACATATAGACAGTCTTGCCTAAAATGTACAGAGTGATTTTTTAAATCTATAATATGTATTTCTTGCTTACATTTTTTTATTATGCCACTGAAGTGTTTCTATAATCTTTCCAACTTTCTAAGATTCCATTTAGATACTATAGCATCAGCACACTTTTGCTGCTATTCTAGGATTTGCAGACAATAGAAATTTTTGTATCTCAGGTGTCAACAACTTAATAAATATCTTTGCTCACAATTCATAACTTCTGAGTATTATTAAATGATTCCTGCATTATATAACACCCCTAAAAATGCAATTTTATTATTCAGCTCTTATTTTGTTATCATAAAAATTATTTCCCAGTAGATGCCATTTAAATCTTTGAGAAGATGCTGTGAGGACGAAGACCACCAATTTGTAATTAAAAGGGAAGATCAGAAAATTCAGACCCRTATTTAATGTTGAGTGTGCATTTACTGCTAGACAACATTCCTAGATGCCTAAAGACCCTTGAACTGAGTTTTAAAGATCTTATTAATAGAAATAAGGAGCTGTGAGCACTGCAGTTTGACCTGCACAAGYACTCTAAGCCAACACTGGAAGATCATGAGCAACCACAGAGATTTTCTGGAGCCTGCTGAGACCCTTCATTAYGAAGTTTTAAATGAGTTCAGTATTACTGAACAGCAGACCACTGTAGGATGTCTTATGCTGGATTTCTTATGGACAACTCCTCAAAACTGAACAAAAATAATTTCTATCATTTGAAAAGCCTAGTTTTGGAAAGACAGTAATCTCTAAAGCTGCTAAAAGAATATCAGAAAGAACCTTCACAGTCATAGCCAGCCGCARAAGTTATTAAAGCTGGTATTTTGTATTGACAAAAAAAAATTCCATCTAGTCAAGAAGGCAGCTGTGATGGTGATTAGGAAAGTATTTTATTGCAGGCACCTAAAATTGCCTAGAGAGATCCAGGATTGCCAACAGATTTTTTGTCTCCTTTTTTTTTCTCTTTTTTCTTTTTTTCTTAGGGCACTCAGCCATTCTCCTTAAGAAACCTCTTTTATTTCCTAGTTCCCAGTGGAAAACATACAAGAAATGAGAGATATTTAAACAGTCCTTAATTTCCCCTGTTTACCTGAGATAATTTTTAGTGTCCCCCAAAATTTTTTCTGTGACTGAGAGCCAAAGTCGAGGTCTCCAGCAGTGAGCTACAGGGAAATGCAAAGTTGTCTTTGACCCATCAATCTCCCCCTGCAGTCAGCTACAAATTTCTCTTTCCTGGCTGGTGCTTCCTGAGACAAGCTGAGGTAGAGGCATAGAGAAAAGGTTTTGGCCAGCACACATCCTGATCATGCAACTGATGTGAAGTTTTCACCTTCTCAYCCAACATAATTTCTGTGCCCCTCTTTGCCACCCTCCTTTTTCTGTGTCTCCTGCTGCATGTTTTGTGAACCTCCCAGTTTAACACCCATGTTTAAGGTAAGAAAAAGGACTCTGCTTCCACTATTTTAGACAAAATTATTTCTCTGACTCTTTGTTTAGGACCAGTGGCAACTACTGCCACCCATGTCCTTGCAGGCTCCAAAGCCCTGACTTCCTTCTCTTGAAAAAGCACAGCCCCCTCAGGGGTAGCAGAGGYGTTGGGGGTGCAGGGCAGGGCACAAACACTCGTTATTATAGAAACAGGGAATTTTACTTTGAAGCCACAATTATCCCCTCCTTGTTACCTCTCCCAGCAGATACAGGACAGCATGCAGGAAATACAACCTTGCTGCTGCCTCTGGCCTTTGAGTTTTCACTGGTTTTCTGGTGAAAGTTAAAGAAGCAATGGAAAATGTATCAGTGTGTGTGTGAATGCAGACAGAAAGTGCATCTGTACCCTCCAGAGCCTGTGGTTTAAGTTCATTTTAATTCTTAAAGCTCTTGCTATCTCCTTACATAAGTGTCATTTCTTGTGTGAAGGCAGAGACCAATATTAAGATCCTCAGCTGAAATAATCCTTCCAGCTCTGCAGCTTAAGATAAAACTGACAGCTTCTATCAGGTTTCATTCTTCAGGACATAAACTTGGGGTCAAGAAGGCATTCCTCCCCATATGATAACATTGCAAATTCGGTTCCCATTGGGTTTTTTTTCTTTTCTCTGATCAATCCTAGCATTATAAAGCTGGATTTGGCACAACAGATTTGTGCAAAAGCATTTCCAAGCTTGATTCTATGAAAACAAACAGAAGCCTTTTCTTGACCTTCTTCCCTTCACATTAGTAAACACTCATCCTTCACCCTGGACACCATTCTTTAAAAGCAAATGAATGAGGGCAAAATCCTTCTCTTGTTCAATTTACTGTATCTGCTTTCTGCACACAGCACTGTGTCACCTGACACAGTCCCACAGCATGTGAAAAGGTTAGGGAAAAACAGCAGCTATAGTGATTTAACTTTGTATTCAAGATGAAAAACAACTATGCATAAAAAGCCATAAAAAGAGATATTAATTGCTTCTTCTCTAGCATTTTACTTAGCCAGGGTGAWGAAACTTTCTTCTTATGAGTTGAAAACATACTCTTTCATTCTCTATAAATTTATTAGATAAAGGTGTTCTGTGCCTTTGAACAGAATTAGACAGTGTTAATTGTAGGGAAATGTTATAGACCAAAATTAAATAATTCTGATGTTTTTAGTGAAACATTTCATTTCATTAAAAAATTTGAAACCAAAACAGAGTGAAGAAACCTTCCCACYAAGATAAAATTATAACAAATTTTTTGGAGAACATAAAAGCAAAACCAACTATGGGTCACACAACTCTTTTCAAATCTGACCTGGAAGTGGAAGGACAGATTCCCTGCAGGCAGCCAACAGCAGGGTTCAACTGGCTTCAGCAGAGCTGTCATTTACATCAATTAAAAATGGATCTGAAATCTCTTGAAGGGATAATAATCTCTACATGTTTTTGCAATTCTCATCTTGGTGAAAAACCTAATTATTAGACTCTGCCAGATGTAGCAAGGCAGACAGATGTGACCCCAAATTTTAGATGCATTCAGTTATTAGGTTTATGTTCATCTTATCAGTAGCTTCATCGAGGTGTCTATCTATGCATGTATTTAAAAATGGTAGGACTTGGGCTCCAAGTGCACTTTGAATACCAAAGGATATTTTCCTCACTGATYCTCCTTGGTTTTCTTTCAGGTATACCTTCTGAACTTTCCCTTTTAGTTTCAATGTGAAACACAAGAAGTGTGGTTTCAGTCCTTCATAATTCTGAGAAACTTCTCTTATTGCAAGTCAAGCGTCTTAATTTGAATGTAAAATAACTTAAAAATTAATTGGATACAATTAAGGAAATAATTTAATTATGCATGAAAGTAGTGAATGAACGTTTGTCACAGCTGTCAGCCAGAATGAATTTTTTTATTTTTTTAAATAGTCATGACTATGCTTATGGGAGGCAGTAAAAATGAGGGAAACAGGGTTGGGGTGGTGGGGATTAGAGAKATGAAGGRCTGGATGACCTTCATGTGCTGTGAAAGAAAGGATGATACATAAAAACCTGAAGTTTATGGTGGCCAAAACTGAAGAAGAGGAATAGAAAAACTATCTGTAATAGAATGATATTTTCCTGTCTGTAGAAAACCCTACTGGACATTAAAAAAAGAAACAACAGCAGACTGSCATCCAATTCAAGTTTCAATGACAAGACCATGCCTGAAATTAAGATAAAAAACAGATGGCATAGTACATGATACACTGTGAGAAAAGGCMCAGAGTAAATGCTGGATGCCAAAACAATAGTACCAGAATTCCATAATTATACCCTTAGAAAAATATGGGAGCTTTAAAGGCAATTTACCAGAATGTTCACTGTACATTATAAGTCTGGAGTCCTTCTTGAAATAGGGAAAAATAAAAGTGATACTTTCCATTCATCTTCCTAAGTTATTCTTGTAATACTACCAAACTTTTTTTGGGGGGAACGGGGGGTGGATTTTTTTCTGTTTGTTTGTTTGTTTTCTGTTTTTTTTTAATGTAGTGGGCAGAAAACAGTGAATTTCTAAAGAAGGTGATTCAGACAAAGGGAAACTAAAGTTACTCAGAGGCCAAAGTTATTTAATGGTATAAGGAATTTCCAGATTAGGAAATTTCAAACATCTTTGAAAATCTAGCCTATGTGACCAGCCCTGGATCAGAGGGCTGTAGCAGGACAGAAAAGTAAGCCAGGTTTCAAGTAAGTCAGGTTTSTTCAGTGCATTTTCCACCTGAATTATCCTTTTAAGCTTTTAGCTTAGTAGAAGTAATTTTTTAAAGGATTAGTAACACCAAATTTTCATGTAAATATCCAAAATCAGAAATCTGCATTTCTAAAGCATAGAAATTGCTGTAATGCATCACAGGGTTTCTTTTCTTTCTCTTTTTGAAGTGAGGGCTCTGTTCTGCAGAGGAAAAGAGGTGAATACGGGTCTGAAATGAGTAAGGAGTTTYAGGAGGGCTGGTGTGACCCACTCCCATGTTTTAAGCTGTCATGTTGTGCTGACAAGGGTGRGATGGTGTCAGTCAGGCTGGATTGCCAGCCCCTGTCCCCATGCTGGAGGCTGGCAAACTCCAGCAGCATTACAGCAAGCCTTAGAGGACAGCCACAGTTATTAGTGTGAAGACTTGAGGCAAATAAATAACTATTTACTAATGAGGGATGGAGCATGACAAACTCCTCCTGGTTGCCTCGCAGAATCAGGGAAAACAGAAAAATCCCAGGCTGGGTTAGCAAGGAGCATCCAAATCTCTGCTCCAGGGCTGAGGAGAGCACAAGAGGCTGAGGAATTGATGTTTTTCCAGCAGGACCCTCCAGCCTAAACAGGGACAGCTGGAGTAAGAGCATAGAGGGTGGAAAAGGCAATACTTGGCACATTGTTCCTYCCATTAATGGCAAAATTACAAGGTGCCCAACTGAGGAACAAAATATCTACTTGTTAAACACAGACTTAATTAGACATCTCACACAGAAGGAAAGAGCACATGAAAAAAAAMAMCTCCTGGAAACCTATTCTTTAGCTACTCTGAAAATAATAAATTATGCTCTGTTTATTTGTTTAATTAACCAGTGTCACCAAATCCTTTTTTTTTTTCATTATGGCTCTTTTAAAAATTTGCTTTCCTTAAAACACCTCACAGAATGCTGTGACAAGTCTGTAAATTTCTGGTCTTTCCTTTGCATGATTCACTCATACAGCAACATAGACGGCTTGGAAACCTCTTTTCATATTTTTAGAAAGTTTAAATATTTTTAATGTATGMTGTCTTTTCAGCTTCAGATGTCTTTGTGAGAGTCTGGATGTTAGTGTTAAAGGAAAGGCAGAAGTCTTAACTAAATAAGAGCGGTCTCAGAATGAGAAGATAATTTAGGCATGGAYATGAGTTTTAAAATATGGATATAATAGTTTCCAGAACCTGTTGTTGAATTTGTTCTATAAGTATTGCATAGTTTGAAAACTACCAAACAGGGAAAAAAATATGGAAAGGTAAGGCTGGCATTATGAGGAAAAACTTCTTTTTCCACACTTTTTAGTGGAACTAAATGTGCAGTGAAGACTGATGTGTGCTAGASAAAACAGCTGTGCCCAAATGGATTGTCACCAGTTTAGCATTTCTTTAAAATAAAGAACCATATTTACACAGTGTCTTGTAGAACAAGAGGACAGATTGCTTCAATGGGACAGACTGATCTGACCACTCCACACATTCTCCTGCTGCTCAGACACAATCCAGCTCCTTTGCAGAGTCTGGGTGTGTCAAGTGCCCCTGAGAAGGCTTCTGGCTGGCTGCACCCAAGGGATGCCAAATGAGTTCAAGTTATTCATTATCTGTCAGTAAAAAAATACTCAGACAAAGCTTCTGAGCTACTTGTAAACCAAACAGACCAGGAGCTCCCTAATGCATGTGAGAAGAAAAATTTTGCTCGAAGAAGTGTCAAAACTGTGGGGGGAAAGAACAGCATAGAAAATAGGTCCTCAGTATGCTTGTTTTTATCAGGGTAACCTTCTAAATCTATTACCATCCCTGGAAAATGCATTTGCTTCAAGGAGATATACACGAGTAAAGTCATGAACTCCTGCATGGGCCCAATACACTCAAGCCACAGTAGAAACTTATCCTGTTTTGTCAGAAACCTTTTATAAAAGTCTACCAATTCACAGTCAAATTAGGCCACAGTTTGTAGAAAGGCTTGTGATAACCTGCATTCTTTGATAGTTCCCCAAGACTTCCCTGTGCTCTGATGGTACTTGGACTGTCATAAGAAAAAAAGACTTGGTCCATTTTATTTGATTGTACTCGATTTTTTTCTTTATTCTCCTGCTTTCAGTTACTTCATCACTATTTGCTACATCAAAGGACCCTCCAGTGTCAAAATAGATTTTCATCAGTCTTGAATAAAGCTCATGGAATATGGATACTTTTCATACTCTTCAGTACTGGTGAGTTCCAGTGCATCATAGTTTAACTTTCTCAGGATAATTGCTAAGTCRTTACTCAGCCCATTAAAAAAAAAGCCCTACCTTCCAAATAGGACATTGGCAAGAAACTAAGACAATTCAAGTAGTTAATAAATAACAGCCCTTCACCATCTGCACAGYGCTTTTACTTATGCTGTGTTACATATTTCATCCCTTCTCAGAATTACCCCTCAGAAAAAGTTCCGATTCACCCTTCTCTGAACCCAAACTAACTCTGACTGSAACAGCTTTCCTGCCTGAATTCATTATGCATGGCCTAGTCTCCTAATTGGAATAATGAAGGCTTTTTCCTGTCTTCTACTTTGTGTAATACCTTTCAGTATTAGCCGTGCAATTACCAGACCCTCAGTCATGCATCTCTCAGACACCTTTCCTGGAGGGGAATGGGAACCCTCATTCACCCACCACTATTTTCAGTCAAAGCTGTGACTCCCATTAGTGTCAGAGCAAGCCCTGGGAGGGAGCTTAGGMGACATGTTTTGTATTGTAGCCATATTCCTCCTGTGTGACCTTTGCCAGGCACCCTTCCCTTTTCATGTTTCAAATTTTCTTGCTGAAAAATAGCGATAATGGCAGGTCACTTTCCAAAGTGACTTGCAATGTACTCATCATTATGTTCTCAAAGAGCGAGAGGCTTCTCTGAATATTGCCAGTATTACTTGTTGGTTTTAACTAAGCYCTAGATGACTGACTGGCTGCCTTTTGAGTATCTACCAGCTCTTCAGGTCTAATGAGCACTCTCTTCTTCACCTATTCCACAKTCCTCTCCACAATGTAGGAGTTTTGAATACCTTCTTTATCACTTTTAATATGTTAATCCACATTTCTAATAATTTTCTTATTTGCTACAGTATACAACACCTAATGCAGAATTGGAGTCACATTTATTTGTTGGTAATTTCCTGGAGACATTTTAAAATACAGACACCACTTTCCATTCCCATTACTTGTAGGTCCCTTTAGGGAGTGCTTACAGTTCATAGTTAAGCTCGGAAATCTCACAAGAGAAAAGAAGCTTATTTTTGCAATTGTTAGTGTCCAACTACYGTGCAACATCTTTAGATGACAAATTAGTTTTAATAAAAGTCCTCCAAATTTTTGACTTTAAATAGTAACTCCTTTAACCAATTTTGCAAAAACAGCAATGCAAAGAAATCATTCAGCTRCTCACATGTAGCCTCAGACTTTTTGATACTCTGTTAACCTTTGAAAATGCACTGTATTCTCTTGGCCTAAGGTAAATCTGGTCCTTAGGCATTTGGAAAGTTCTTTTGCATCCCCTCTGTGATTTTAAAATTCCTTGAAGTTCTTGAACATTTTTGTCAATCTCTTATTAATTTTATCTTTACCTCAATAGAGCTGAGGAACTTTTCAGGCTGAGTGTCTGCAGGTAGAAATAAATGAACATTCTCTGGCCAATTTTTGTAACCCAAGTTAATGTTTATCATTTAGAAAGCAATTGAGTCACACTTAAACAGCATCCTTTACTGACACTGAAGTTGATTTATAGAAGTATGAGAATCCATTCAAAATAYCTTAGTTAGAACACAGTCCCTGTCACAGCATAGAATAATTTCCTGGAGGTACTTAAGAGTCAGGAAGCTCTGCACCTACCAAGGTAATTATCTGATGGCCACTTGAATATCATTTTATCAACTTGAAATGTGCCTGAAAAYGTTGGAGATAGTACCATAAAAAATAGAAAATGGTTCCCACGGAAGTGGTCACATACCTTAACCCTGTGAGTCTGTTCTTAAACAAAACACCCATAAAACTGCACATAGAAGCAAAAGAAAAAAAGTTGCTCTTTGAGGTTTGCTTATTAAACAACAACAACAAAAAAACAACAAACAAGAAAAACCCAGAAAAAAAAAAAGCACCAGAAGGGGAGAGATGAGATTTAAAACCAAACACACAAAGTTCAGGGTTTTTTTGTGGACTTTGTACTATCACTCCTCTTACATTTCYCTGTATGAATAATTTTCACCTTTCATTCCAATGTATTGAAGCCATGACAAGGATTGGGGAACAAGTACAAGACATGGGGCCCTGAAAATGATCTGAGAATATTAACAGCATGCAGCAACACGCATTAAGACAACTATTCTTCCAGTGAATAAAGTGAATTTGATGAAGATCTATCAGGGTATTTCACACAGTCTCTAGAATTTATGGAATCTATTCATYCAAGTTAGTCTTCAAAACAATAAGTTCAAGTAATATTTGTTTGCAGCTAAAATAYCCTCACTCAGCACCAAAGTAGGATGAATCACAGCAGTGTTCTGCATGCAGAAGGAAGAAAATATCAGTCAAAATATCCACCCTGAGAAAGATGAAAAATAAATTAAATACCATCACCTAATATCATATGAAGTCTATGGCATTATGCTGAGGTAAAAGCTGTAAATAAAGACACAACACCATTGCCTGAGAATTACTTTGAAGAACTTAAAAGACTCTGCATACTTGTCTTCTAAGAGCATTTAAGAAAATAAAGTTAGTACCRTTACAGATGGTCTACATTTCCTATGCAATTTGAGTTATTTCAAGTAGTTCATTTCCAGCTTTTAAACACAGTGATATTTTCTTTATTTGCTTTTTTTTAACTTAAGTTTTACATCTGTCATAGGTAGGTGGGCTGATTAAGTTCCCCTAAGTAAACTCACCTTTTTTATGCTATAGAAAAAGTATAGAAAATCACATGCTCATGGAAAACTATAAGCAATGGAGAAAAGCTGAATCTGTTGGAAACATTCTGATGTCAGCATTAAGCCCTATAAATATTGCTTCAGACATTACCAATTTTAAAGCAGTACAGAAACTCTCTTACTTTCCTACTGTCTCATATGGTCCTGGGAGAATCCCATGGCATTCATGTACCTTTGTGCCACAGTTTTAGTGTTCAGCTAACCCTAACCCACTACTCATCTCCTTGGTACATTTTATATGGTTAAAMATGGTTTGTTTGAGAACATGATTCMGTTTGGAAGTGGATGTTGTTGTGGTCATAACCAGCCCTTCCTGGATTTAGCAAAACACTGCTATGCAGGATAAGCAGTCAAGTCATTCTTTGGTGGTCTGATCAGTTCTAATGTTTTCACAGAATATTTTCTTATTTCTGGCTCATTGTCTATTCTAATTGAACTGTAGGATCTTAAGTCATGGACTAACTAACATTGCCCAGACCATTAAGGCTATTAACTTCCCTGACTATAATATACTTTATTAAGCATACTAATTTATRTCCAAGCCTGTATGACATTTAAAGCAAAATGAGATAGCCCTGGACTATGTATATTATGAAAATTGTCCTCTAATGACTGTCCAATAGAAGAGTATAGAGTCCATTAAAAGGACATAAYTCTTTGTTTCCTTTGACACACCATCAGATTACCATTGGCCTACCCCAAATAAAGCAGATGGGAATCTTTCTACTCAGTCCATTTGACTAACCATGCTCAGGGATTTGACCACAGGAACAGACCAAATACTGTCACTTTCCCACCTGGTTTTCTGAGCTCTCATATTCAGAGAGCAAAGCCAGACATAAATCACTGAGATATGCCCATACATACATAGATATATATGTACATACAGACATGTACTCACACATACACACTCTTAACATGAACAAAAGTGCTCCTTCCTATCTCTCCCGGTGTTCAAGCCAAAGTTGAAGAGCAGAAAAATGCTTTTCAGGGGCAGAACAGTTCATGTTTCCATATTCCTGTTCTGGCCAGGTATCASAGGAAGACTCTCAGAAGTCTTGAATAACTAGAAGACAGCTTCTACTATGAAGCTTAAAAAAAAACTAGGGAAATATTTTCCCATTTAAGCGTAATCATTTCCCCTTTTGATAACTAGAAACCCTTCCTGTGAGCTCCACTTTCCATGATTACTAATTTCCTGGATGAACTATGAAGGTTCTCCATAAATCTACTCACCAAATAAATAAGAGTGCTCTCCAGCTAACATTTTAGTAGCCTTTCTTCCAGGAGGCTGCAGACATATGAAGATACGCGAGACGCCAACGGATTAATTTGTCATCACTTATTAATCCATGTTTCTATTCTATGTATTGCCTCTTCAAACTACTTGTAGAGCAGTGAATTCTAAACTGTTGCCATTGCTTCTTTCTCTAATCTTCAGCCTKTACAGGGCTTTGAAAAGGGTTGTGTGAGCCACACCAAACACCTGAAGAATTTTACAATATCAATTTTTACGTCTAAAACATGTCTGGGAAATACTCACCTTTCCAACAACATGATTCTGTGGACTTTCTAAAACTCAGTCTCCTCTCAAATTGCTTAGATGAAGGATAAAGTACTCAAAATTTCCTGTCAGTTTGGAGATCTTCTGCACAAAGCCTTCCAAAGGTTGAATTTTCCTAGGGCTGCTGACAGAACAATATCCCCCTATTCTAGGCTCCACATGCGAGGTAATRGGGTACCAAGCAGCAAGCAAGCCATCACTTAATCAGTTCTGATTAAAGGGTCAATGAAGTTGTGATTCCACATGAATCTTTAGGCCAAACATCATAGCCTTAATCATAGCTGGAAGCCAGCTAGGGTCTCCCATCATGCTCCAAGACACAGGGTTTAATCACGAAATTGCAGTGATGTTTCATTTTAAAAGAGAATAAGAGACAGAGGAAGGAAAGGAGTCCTTAGAACACTGCTAACTGACCTTAATCTAACATGACGAGCAATACTCTCAGCATGCAACTGTGGCAGGGACACAACAAAAGTGTAAGAAAGCCTCTTCTTAAAACTAAATTAAATYTGAAAGAGTAGATTAGATTATTCCCAATGTCCTAAAACAATGTCCTTCTGTGTGCTGAAATCTATCTTGAGATTTGCAGGTGGCATTAGTGGCTTCCTATATGACAATTGTACCMCCCTTTGCAGACACCTCAGAAAAGCTACTTAGTTTCACGATCACATCTTTGTAATTATTCAAAAAAACCTCACCTGCTTGCAAAAGATGAATATAATTCTATCAGATTGGAAAAAAATGCGCTTTTGATGGTTCTGATGTCTCCTGTTACTTAGTGACCTGCACCTTTCTTTTTTCCTTTTAAACAACAACCTCTCATTCTATAAAAAGCCCCCCCAAAATTGCATTTTGGCAACAAGTACTTTAAAAAAAGACAGCAYCTACTATACTGGACACAGAATTAAAATAACAGAAAGTTCAAGACATGAGARTTATGCAATTACACTAATGCAATTTAATGGACAGTACTTTGGAGGGAGCAGTCAGGAATTTTGGATTCTCTWCTTTTATCAGCTCAATAAAATCTTCTAATCAGTTGTGTAAAATATCAAGCAGATTGCTAATAAATTATTAGCCTGCCTGTGAGTTTATAAACCTTATAAATATATAATATGGTTTTTATTCTGTAAGTAATGTAATGTTTTAATTGCATTGACAATGGTGGSTAAAGTATTCTTTTAATACTTTCTATAGTAAATATCATGAAARCAACAAGGATTTACACGTAAAGAGGAAGGTTAGGAATGGTGAATTTATTGTGCTGATTACTGTCTTGCAGGTAATGCATTTCCTGTATATTAATTCTTTCAACAGAAAGCTTCCCCTTAGACACATCAACCAGTATTTAAATTAAAATGTTGTTATTGATACCCATGAATTGATAACCAGCCCAATATATTATTTTGCAAACAAATTTATTTTGAGCCCYATTATGTCAAGGTTCCTTATCTTTTATGTAATATTTAACATATAGAGATATTAATGCATATTTGTACGATTTTCCTTTGTGATAATTTTKTTAACCCCTCTTGCTGTTGTCTTCTGCTTTTCATGATTAGATGTAGCAAAATAACCAAATAGTTCTGTATTACAATAATGCTCTTGAAATTTAGTTGAAAGGTCTTAATTTCTATTTAATTTTGGATATATAGTTGAATTTAGTGACTCTGCAAAGSCTTTATAATGAAAGCACTTACAATGACCAATAAAGCTTTTATTCTCTAGTACCATGTACTCCTAGCCAAATATTTAACATTTMTTTTTATAGACAGAAAAATAAGCCAAAGCTACTGGGCTGATTTTCAGAACTGCTGTGCAGGTGGGATGGCCACTGAAACCAGCCTATGTTGAAGTCACTGTGAAATCAAGAGACCATTAAAAAAACCGAAAAACCTAACAACCAAAGTGAGGAGATGAACTTTCTTTGTATAGCAAAGTTGGGTGCTGGTGGCCCTGAAAGACAAGATTCAGGGAATTATGGAGCTACTAATGGAAAACCATGGGCCCAAGTGGATTAAATTTTAAAATCAYCATGGTCTATGATGAGGACAGATGATGATCTTCCTCATCAGGATTTTGGCTCAGGAAAATAGTACAACTTTAAGACACAAATGTTCAGTTTATGTAGAATATAAGTGGCAAAGCATATTAAGGTGTTTTTTGTTGGAGCTAATAAGATTAGACCTAGAGCCAAACAAAAATAACAGGAAGATGCCCCTGTGCCTTTAGTGAAATTTGGTCTGAGTTCTCCATCACTGAATGGTAATCTCTTTAAAAGAACTGGCTGTAGTTTTCCTGTCCTGTGCATTTCAGTCATTTATACACTGYTTAAAGCTCTGAGATAATAATTTCAAAAGTTCTAATATTCATTTCCTAGAACCTACTCTTTGCTTCTCTCTTCTGTCATTTTATCCTCTCCCATATAATTTACTGAGAGATGGACTTTCCAACAGCTTAAAAGAGGGAACATACAGTAAATTATTTATTACAACATTTTGTATTACTCCTACTTTGGGTCAGGACTGCTGCTGGGTGATGTGAAAATGCAGAACACAAAGGTGATATTTAACCCRCACAGTTTGCAGTGTAAATATAAGATGGAGATAAAGAAAGCAGCAAGTAAACAGCAAAAGAGATCAAGGTGTTGTAGTAGAAAATAGTTTCAGCCCATCTATAACCCTGATGATAATATTTTTGCAACCATTACAAGAGGAGAGCTAGGAAAATTTGTCTGGAGACAAAACGCAGGGTGAGCTCTTTGCATGTCAGGGGATGAAGCTGTGTGGCAGAAAGCCATTATGTTTTCCAGGAAGTTAACAGTGCACAACTGAGACCAATTTTGTGAACTAATCAAAGGAACTGACATCTCAGTAATGCACCAAGTCTGACGTGCCAGGCACTGATTGCAGAAAAACTTTACACYATTCTTGATGCATTCACTTTTCCTCACATTTCACCTACAGATTTCTTTCAGTAGTAGATGAGGGAAGGACAGATCTTGGTTTAGCAACACTCTCTGTGGGGATCCCACTGCTGGTTTTAGTTAGCTCTTAAGGTTATTTTCTACAGTAGCAAAAGAGAGTAATTAATTCTCTTTCTAGAAGAGGAATATTTTAGAAGTCAATGTTGCTCCTTCATCAAATTCAGCTGGTGGGTTCACAAGACTAATATGTCCTTTTCAGTTAATTTACAGATGGATTTTTCTAGACAACATCCATGTTACCTCTCCCTGCAGGCTCACAGAAGACAGTTAGGGKTTTTTTCTCACTGATGGAGTGACAATTGTTACCCCCAAAACAATTACCTTTACAATTAGCAAGCAAAATTAATTTACACACATCATATGGTAACATGAGAATGACAGAAATGCTTAACTTTTGTTAAATGTTGTCACTAGAAAAGAAAAAGACAGATGTGACACGACATTTTCAAAAGAGTTCAGTGCCTCTAAACTCTGTATTTGGAAAATTATGGAGTTCACATAGGAAGCATTTGCTGTTTTGTCTTTGAAAGAAATCTCATCAAAGATGAATGAGAAAACTCTTGTTTGACATCTGATTCTTTGTGTTTGCTTTCTTACAGTGAGGGAGGAAAAAAGTCTAAATTATATTTTGTGCCCAGGACACAAAATAAACACTAGGGATTGAAAAAAAAAACCACAACATTTTGAAGTTTCATAGGGACTGGAATCTTCCTAAAACTTTCTAATAGAACACAAAGCCAAGATTTTTGGTGTATGAATTTGCCCATGTGGATTCCATGGCACCAGTAAATAAAGCTGAAGTCATGTCTCTGTGTCTTGCAGACAGTACTAATATTATTCTTTATTCCCTTTTCTTATTTCCTTAATAGAAGAAGGAACTTAGTATCTTTGAGGGTAAATGTATCAATACAAATTGGTTAACAGCTTTCAAACCATTTTGTGGTAGCAAACTGAAAGCAGAAAGACGGAAGGCTAAAAGTGACACTACCTAAATGATGCATTTTTAGCAGACAAAGATCAAATTTATCCCTTGCTTCCTATGCAGCATTAGCAACTTTATGGCACTTCAAAGCAGAAACATTAATATTATGGCTTGTTGAAAAGAACATTTATAACCAGGAAAAAATCCCAGCCATTCTTCTCATTATTTGTTGAGATTTATCTGGAGCCACAAAAAGCCACTGAATACTTGGTATAAACATGTCAGAAAGTGCTGGAAATCTGGGAATGAATAGTGGGAAATGAAGCACAGTAACAGAAATGGAGCACAGTGACAGAGAGGCAGCAGAAGGACTCCAGGCAGCACGGGAGGTGCATCTCTCTTGCTCCCATGGGAATGCAGCAGAGCCACAGCAGCCCGAGGGTGKCTGGGGAAAATCGCTGGGATTTCTCCATCTAAAGGGGGCTCCTGGCACCACAGCAACACAAGGCTGATACTCAGTGCRTTCAGCCTTCACCTCCTCAGCCTCCGAAATTTCAGTGGGAAATGCTCATTGGTGAAAAGTAAAATAAACTAAAATAAAATCTAAGAGGTATTTTAAGAATGAAAAGTAAATTAAAAAATTAAACTAATAAAATATAAAATAAAATTGAACATTAAAAATGAAAACATAAAAATAAGAAATAAACCCCCAAAAAATTAAAAATAAAATAGCCAAAAATAAGTTTAAAATAATTTTAAAAATAAATTTTAAATAAATGAAAATTAATAAAATGTAAATATAAATAAATTAAAAATTAAAATAAATACATAATGAAATCAATGAGAATAAATACTAAAAATAACAAAATAGAATCAATGAAAAATTAATAAAAATAAATATAAAAAGTCAGAAATGAAAATAAATAAATGAAATAAATGAAAATTAATTTTAAAAACTAACAAAATATATAAAAATAAATAAATTAAATAAAATTTTAAAATTTAAAAACTAGAACCAAAAAGAAAAAAAAATAGAATAAAATAAAGTCAATAAAATTAAATTTTAAAATCAAACATAATAAATCACAAAACCAGAATAAATTAGAAAATAAAAAGAAACAAGAAAATATATAAGTACAAAGAAATAAATAAAAATTAAAAAGTAAAAAAAATGATGAACTGAATACATATAACGCATAAAATATCTAATCAGTAAAATAAAATGGAAGAAACCAAATAAAAGCAAAATTAAAAAATGTACATAATAAAACTAATAAAGTAAATTTAAAAACTTAAAAAGTGAAAATGCTGATAAATACATAACAAAGGAATTAAAAATAATAAATAGAAGTAAAATCCTGAAAATAAAATCAATTAAATTTTAAAAATAATAAATAAARATAATATAATAAATTAAATTAAGAAGCTACATTCCAGAAGCAAAGCATTAATTCTTCAATTCCTAGCACAGTTCTGACATGAATTCCCACTTACGGTGGCATAAGTGAACCAAGTAGAAAAAAGTATCTCCTTTCATATTTCAGAACTAATCCTAAAAGTCTTTTTACTGGCGTTTAAGTTARAAGGAATCAGGTTTTCCAATCATCTCTGACATCTTCAGCTCCCAGTGCTTGTATAAGAAACTACAACATTTCTTGTGTCARTGCCACATTTTAAAAATTCTTTTTYTAATTTCTCTGTTGAATGAAAATTGAGCCCTGCTATTGCTAAGGGCTCCATCGAAGTAGAAAATCATGTCACGCTTACATTGTGTAACAGAAAATGAATATTCTGGTTTTACTCTGATGTTAATTGCTGCCTTTTCCCTAACTAGGTGGCAAGTGACCTTTACACATCGTTACTGCTAAGTGGAAAGAGAGAATAATAATGTTATTTTAATTGATTTGTGAATTATTGAACAGGGTTATGAATTCGGAACCCTCTCTGACTGGGAGAATCGATTGCATACTCTGTTTACAATTTGTATTTTGTATTTTTTTGTCTCGTGATCCTGTTTTGCATACATTTAAAAGATACCTAAAACCAAGAAAATAACATTACCATTTAGAACAATTTATGTTGCGAGTATGTGAAAATGCTCTCGGTACAAAAACCCTAATTTTGTGGTTGGGAACCTTGGGAAAAACCCCTAATAACAGACTATTGTATGTGGATAATGACAAATCAGTGGATAATGAAACTACAGGCTTGGAAAACACCTGAAGTGCCCATTCTGTCCCTTCTGGTAAACCACAGTGACATTACCCTTACACGAATCATTTCTGATATGTTTCTCTACACAATTCTTAAGGTCTTTTAGCAGGAAACAACACTTCATCTCTTCTCTGTGCAAGCTYTCCTAGTGCTTCCTTACTAATCCTTGCTGCCACTTTTCCGGACTGAAATTTCAKCCTCCTTTCCTGCAATTTAATTCCTGTACTTTTTTAAGAACAGCAGAGTCCTTGATGGCTGTCCAAAGAGAAAGTAAGTTTTTAGCAATCACCTCTGCATCCACCTTGCAGTGGTTTCATCAGGAAACCCTTCCTTATCTTCCTTTTGAGAAAAAGATGTGAGAAAATATCAGAAAGTTTCCTATGGTCAAAATAAATTACAACATGTATTTTTTTCAGGTAGTAGCTACTAGGGAAGCCTTACCTACTGAGTAGCTGAGGATAATAGAGCTGGGCCTTGCTATTCCTCTTTCCTRTTTCACCTGTGGTGAACCCTGTGCATTCTCTCTGGTTGCCCTCRGTCAAATTATCTTCTCCCCTGACATCCTCAATGGGTTATTACCACTTGATTAGAAAGAGACCTACAGAGCATTCCTCTAAGAGTTTGTCTGCYTCCTGCAACAAAATTGTCTGAGTGTTGATGTGCTCCATTCCCTGCAGAGGTCTAGGTGTCAAAAACCCTTGCCAGCAGCAAGTCCTGAACYGCACTTTACTTTTCAGCTGCTTATAAAAATACTTTTTACCTGACCTTGATTTGATGGTTCAAATTAAATGCCCTCCATAACAGTGCTGAGATTTCTGTGGCTCCTTAGCACCCAGTTTTTCACCAGGGCCACCTTGCACTAGGAAGATTATCACAAAGTATCTTCACACTGTTGCTTGACACACATAGGTGCACACTCATTCTTCTCATGCCCCAAAAAAGCTCTACTCACATGTGTGAACTATGCCAGTGACTTCAATCTTTCCAATAAGTCTCAGTTTAATTAGCTTAAATTAATTAATTCAAATAATACTTTTGGTTATATATAAAGAACTGCATGTCCTTGAATTTTGCTTATATAATTACAGACAAGCCATTTCCTCTTYTCATTTTCTCTGTATTTGTGCCATTCATATCCATTTAAATACAATTTAATTTCACTTAAGGCTAYTGTAAAGTTACTTCATAAGAAAGTATCTGTTGCTCACCTCAAAATCTGACTAGAATTGAAAGTTTCCTGTGGCAAAGCTGCAGAAAGAAGACTTTGCTTGGCTCACTTACACAATGCAGTCTGCTTACCCTGTTGCCTGTTTATGCTCACCATCTCACTGCAGTTCCATTTGAAAGTTTAGGTAATTAAATGCTTTTGAATAATTATGTGTGTGCTGCCATATCCTCAGATATTTCCAACAAAATTTTAGCATTCAATAGAAGTGGCACATCTGTTTTTGAAAACAATTACATTATTAGACACAGAATAATTCAGTTAGCCCTACAGATGACTCGAGAACTTTGACGTATAATCAATAAACCTGGAATGTGAGAAATGGAAATTGGATTTGGAAGATTAACAAAGCCTGCCATTGAAAGATTGATTTTTGCATAAGAGTTTGACTTAATCAGAATTCCCAAGGGGCCCAAGTAATAGCTTGTTAATATTGGTCAGAAAGAAATAATAAGAAAAAAAATTATTGAAGAATTAAGTTCTCAGCTTCCCTTCCAAGGGCACCAAAATTTTTCTTATTTCAGAGATTTCAGTAAAATAAAAAACATCTGTTTCTTTGTAGCTAAGTTGCAGGATACTGTCAATTTTTWAAGTTTCTTTTAGCCAGAGTTCAAAATAAGAACTGAAAACCCACATTTGTAGGGGAAAGAACAGTTCTACTCTACTGAAGGTTTAGTGTCCTGGAGTAAAACAAGCCTCARGATTTTTGTGGGAGGGAGCATGGGACATCAGCGATTTTCCAGCATATATTTCCTATTTTGCAATATCACTGCCTTTTTACAGGGATTCATCCCAGTATTAGAACAGGACCAGCCTGTAGATGATTTTGATTAGAGCCTCTTGCTCCAATTTGATGATCATCCAAATCATAGACCCTTTAGAGCCATTTGTGGTGTTAATTCAGAAATCTTAATGATTCTCTAATGAAACATTTCTAACTGCAGTGTGTTTCTGTTACCATACCTTCCTCTGGGTCAGCACATAAGCTGTTTCAGTAATAAATGATAACTGCAGGCCTGATCTGGAAAAGTCCTGGCTGCTGGAACCTGACTACCCACACAGCTGAAGGGTGAGAATGCCCTTGTGTGTTTGGTGGGCTGTAATTAGCACAGGYTGCATGCAATTTCTCAGAGCAGTTGGGATTTTTGGGGTCCTTAACAGGCTATTTATTTGGAGATTCAATTTTGGGACTAGTATTTTCTGGACATAGAAGCCTTCAGTGTCCAGCTGAAACAGCTGAATTATCAGTAGAGATGCAGCTGAAAGAGGACCAAATTACTCAAGGATTTAGAGCAGAATAATTTCAGTATTTGATTTACAGCATGGAGGAATTGCTCAAGTCATTGAGCAGGTTCTGAGATTGTTTCTTTCTTTGTTTTGACAGAGAATTTTTTTTTTTCAGAATTTTGTCATTCATAATAACTGTTTAAGGAAGGAATACACTCATCAGTCAAATCTCCATAAAAAAGTATGGATAACTTTGTTCTTTTTGCACTAGACTGGTGAATATGAAGGATCTTTCCTCGAGTTCAAAAAATATTTTAACRGATTGCTAATCATCTTCAAGAAAGGATTTGGGAAACAAAAGAAAAGACTATGGTGCAAGGGCAGTGTTTGAAGCAGATGAACTGTTTTAAAATAATCTTCCCTTTTTTTTTTTGTTTTAATCTAAGACAAACAGAATGGGAGTTATATCCACCAACTCTATAAATAAGGTCTCTCTGAATTTCTTCTAAAAGCAATCAAATTGCCTTTATTTAGCTGCCTTCTGTGTCAACAAATGCTGAATTATGCATGGAGGCTATGATATTGTGATACTCACTTTTAGTGACCTTATAAAAGCCAGAGAGAAATCAATACAGATTGCAGTACTAAAAATGCTGGAAAGTTTGGTGATCTGAATAAGCAGCCAAAGTCATGTTACAAAAAAAAAAAAAAAATCAGTGTCAGATTTCATTTTTAAGATTAAGTGAGCTGATGCTTCAAAAACTTGTTGTTTCTCCGTGAGCTTTTTTGTTGGTTTTTGGGGGGAAGGGTGTTTTGGTCTGGTTTTTGTTAAAGAAAGATTGATCTGCAATAAAAGTTAATAAAGACATCTTTGAAAAAACYTTTTTTACTCTTGGTCTCCATCATCACTGCAGCCCTAAAGTCACCACTTGAACTTTGCTATTGGCTTTAACTGAGTTTCATGTTTGCCTTTGATTCATTCCAGCACTGAGGAAAAAGRAAAGCTCCAGATACTCCAGGAAGTATTTCCCTGCCAGAGACACAGCACCTTTTAGGAGTCAAACTTTACCTGTACCAGAACAGTCAAATGAAAATGCATTCTGAAGAGTTTTGTTCCATGAGTTTCTTTTCTCTCCTTTCAAATCCATTTTTTTCTTTGTCTTCCAGACATGCTGTACAAATAGGTTCTATGTTTGAATCAGTCTCTGTGACGAAGTTAATCTTTGTTTGCTTAATCTGGTTATTTTTTGATTGCAGTGGTTCCTACTTATTGTGCTGTAAGATAGTGAATACACATTCTGTGTACATTTTYCCTATTATAGTTCATGCATTCGTACCATACACTTTAAAATTCTTTTTCTATTTTCTACTCAGCATTTGTTCTATGTAAGCCATTCCAACTTTTTGATCTGCCTTTTTGCCCTTTTCTGTACTTTTACTCATGCTGTTAAATCCTTTGGGATGAGATGGCCAGAAGTGTGTTCAGTATTCAAGACATAACACAGCCTTAGACAATGGCACAGTGATGTTCTGTGCTTTGTTATCTAATCCTTCAATAATAACTTACAATATTTAATCTGACAACTCATTAGCTTCTGAGATCTGAACTGAGGTTTACAATGAATTATACACAAAAAAAATCAAACATATCTAAAAAAAGCTTTGTCCATATTATAATGCAATAATGCTCATAGATCAGAGCTGAAATTTCACAACCACCTGCTCAGAATAGTTAACATATCTCAATAGAGTTCAATATCCATATCCATGGAATGATTTTCAAAACTCCAGCATTGAATTAAAAGAGATGCCTCACTTGATCCAGAGAAGAGAAAGGTGAATTAGAGCTGGAAAGAAGGGAAAAAAATATAACATCACAGATGATGCCAGTTAGAGGGGGAAATGTCTGATTTATTGAAGAGAGTGGAACATGGATGTTGTTATGGTAAATTGTTAATTAAAATGCTAAAGGTGAGACTGACTTTGAGAAATGAGGAGTATTTTGAGATTATTATGGTGCTTGGCCATTTGAAATCTTTCTGATTTATTTAACAAAATTTCTGCCTTCCAGAGATTAAACTACTATCCTTAGACATCTTTTTCTTTTCCTCCAAATGGTTCTCTTGCCAGGAGGCTTAAAAATAGATGTTGCAATCATATTTTTTCTAAAAATGCACCCTGCATAGTGGCAACTGCAGCCAGAGAGGAGTGACAATATGTGAGACATTCCCTTGAAGCCTGTGGTGCAGACAATGGTGAGTCAGGCTGTTCCCCTACAGCTCACAGAGGTCCACCAATAAATTCTGTGAAAATTCATAGCATTTATAAAAGGCCTCAAATAATAATTTTTTTATCTCCCCCTCTTCTTACTTACTTTTTATCTAATTTTCTGGTTTTTAGGAAAARAATAATAAAGGGGGAGTAGTTTAGTGTTTAGGAAGTTCACATCTATCCAACTTTGATCTATGAATCAATCAATCACAGGCWTTTCTTCCYTTTTTTTCCASCCCCCAGAAAACAATAATCATGCAATGAGTCAGAGACCTCATTCCWTCACTCACTTTTATGACAGTAACTGCYTTGACTTTGGCAAAACAAAATTGTAAGAGCATGATTGGTAGTTATTATGCAAAGAAAAAGCTTTGTCAGAACAGTTCTGATAATTCTTCCAAGTAATGATGATATAAAGTGAGATATAAATAAATATTTCATAGGTGGCTCRGTTGACTACTAGAAGAATGATGCAAAAGTCCCAGTTAATTGCATACAAATAGCTTACTTCAAGAAGACTTCTTGCAGAAGTCTTCAAAACTTGATACCAGGTTATTTATGAGGATTACTAAATGAAGCAAATCTTCATGCACTTTGACATCAAAAGCTTTGTGTAAGTAAATAAAATTGGTTWTTCTCTTGGGAAACCTGGGATGGTTTGTTTTGCATTTTCTGCCAAAGTACTTTTTTTTTTCCCAGCCAAATTGAGACCTAGCTGAAAAAAAATTMCTTTGGTGTGGACTTTCTAACTTGGAAATAAAGTATCAGAGCAATAACTTATCTTAAGAAGGACCTGGTCATCACTCAACCATTAAAGAAAATTAAAATAAAGAAGAGGGTTTGCCATAGAGCTACCAGGGCCTGAGTGTGACATTTTGAAAAGACAGAAGTAAACTAAGAAGTGCTTGGGTATGTTGTATTTCCCACTGTAATTATTGCTCTATTAAGGGTTTGTCTCATGAGCAATCACTGACTGCTCAGATCTCCTAATGAATATTTAGAATATATGGTAAAAGAGATGTTTCTGTTATCACCAGATCTCTTTGAAGGTATAGGCAAGATAATTTGCCTGTCAGAAAATAATGGAGAATATTGTTTTCTCCTTGCACATCTTGAAAGCATTGATCCAAAAAAAAATGTTTTAATGAACAAGAATAACACTTACCTTGACATTTGCTAGCGTATTAAAGATTGCATGAATAAATAGTGGGAAATAAACATACCTTTAAGCACTACAATAGAGCTGAAGCATGACATTTTAATTTCCTTAAGCCTTGGATCTTCTAGTCATTTGCATCACAGACACATCAGAGCCTCTAGGACTCCGTTCTTGGGTTTGACTTTTCATTGTTATTTTGTTTCTATGAACTACACTTTGCAGTGGTTGCTAGAAGTCAGTCATTTGCAAAATTGATCCCATCAAGATTTTTCCTTCTCATGCCAGAGGGCAGCATGCTATAGCACCAATTCCTGCAGGAAGCAGGTTGGGAAAGCTGATTGATGGAGTCAGAAAGCCTCAAGATTGGGATGCATTCAAAATTCATGCAGATTAATTAATCCTACATTGTCCTTGCAGCATAGATCCCAGACTGGAGCCAGTCCTGCAGAGTCTAGGAATAGAGAAATACTCTTTTCCTTTCCTTCCTTCCAGGAAGTGTCTGGTTATCCACCCAACATGGCTCTTTGGTCCACTAAACTGGGCCCTACACTGTCCTTCACCATTTATTTGTCCTATTTCAGATCCCTTGCCCTTCCCTGGCAGAAAACACAGTTATACCTTAGAATGATTGCATTTTATGGTTTCTTTGGGCTGATGAGAGTGAGGCAATAGACAGGTTCCATATATTTGTCTTCTTAACACAGCACAGAGCATCAGCCTTTGGCAATAACCAGGAGCAATTAGCAGTCTGGCTAGTCATTTAGCAGGCATGTACTGCATCAGAAGTTATTCACTGCTTCAGGCAATTGAGGAAGACACAGCCCACAAGAGTCCATCTCCAGATCTCTGATCAAATGCCTTCATTGCAAATCTTGGAGAAATTACATAGATCCTAACATATGACACCATCTTCAATGCCTAATAAAAAGATCTCATGGCACCTTATTTTTTGTAACTACTGAGAGARCTGGTCAGAATACCTGTAGTCTGTGTTATTTATTGAAAATCTGTTCCAATTTTCACTACAGTTCTGATAGCTCAAAATTAATTGGTTATTTTGGAGGGCTTTTTTTCTAAATACCTTTTATAAATGCATTTCATGTTCAGCATCATTCCTCCTTCTCCATGGCAGACAGGCCTCAAACTCAAATTGTTGTTATAAGATTCTCCCAATTCTACTTGGGCCCTGTATAGCTCCTCTCCTTGTTCACCTCCTAATTCTAGAAAGGTGAGGCACTCCCCAGGGATTTACAGAGTGTGCATTAATGATACTCAGCAGGCATGATGAATTTTCCTGCAACACACTCTGAGAAACTGGCTTGAATGTTGGG
The DNA here is from genome assembly GCA_902810485.1 of Alauda arvensis. Classification (NCBI taxonomy): domain Eukaryota; kingdom Metazoa; phylum Chordata; class Aves; order Passeriformes; family Alaudidae; genus Alauda; species Alauda arvensis. The sequence continues at coordinate 791,616 of CADDXX010000339.1, read as the reverse complement.
GAACTTGAACACCATTTTTTTTTTCAACTACAAGTTGTTTTTTTTGAAAGACACTTATGTTTTATGCTGTCCCATTTATAAAATGCTTCAAGACAAGCATCACCTTAAGCTACACATTTTTGTATTAAAATACAGGATTCTTCAGTGCTTCAAAGATTGTGACCTTTCTTCAAAGCAAATAATGCCATTCTTTCATTCTTTGTTCTCAACTTTGTTTTCAAGGCTACATCCAAAGTGCTTGGCTTGTTTACCCTGTTCCTAAGGCTCCTCTTTTGCTTCTCAGGAGATCAGAACCACTCAACTGAATTTCCTTTAGTGATTTTTCCATCAGAAACTAAGTAGAATGCTTTGCTTTAAAAAAAAACCAAAACAACCAACCAACCAAAAAAAAAAAAAAAGTCCAAAAAACCCAACCAAAATAAAACAGGAAGGAAACCAACTCTTTCTATTTTTCAAAACACAAAAAGAAGTTTTATTCCTCAAGGCACATATTAAATTTATTCAGTTTAGCCTTTCACTCAATATTAAAGATGTCAAAAAATTTCCTCTCTCCCCAATAATTTTCTTATGGCCACAGAAGAAAATCTTCTTAATATTACCTAAAACATCTCTTCAGAAGCTTAGGTCCCTGCATATGAATGCTACCAAAGACCACATTCAAAATTACAAATCTAATCATCTCCACTTGCATCTGCCATAGCATCCTCCAGCCCATCTTTGTACCAATCTATCATCACATTCTGGAGGCAGTGTTAAAGCAAATTGATCAACAAGTCCCCTAAAAATGCATTGAAATTCAGATCCTCTTCTGGTGAGTATTACAGACGTAAAACAACACTTGATAGAACACATTTCAGCACCTCAAGGTATTTTCAATAGCAACAGTCACATTCATTTGCAGTCTCAGAACGAGGGAAACATCAAACTACACTTCTTTCATTAAAATTTGAAAAGAAATTATCTTCTGACAGCTGAGAGTAAAGACACATGGCTAAATAATCCTCCACTGAGAGGGCTAAGTTCCCTGTCTTCTGCTCCATCCTCTCCCCTATATTCTCTTACTTTGCTCCCCAAAAATTACTTCTACCCTCATAAGCAATCTGCTGTGGACATCACTTTAAAAAAATTAACTTTCACACCTGTAAATGTGTGTCAGTATCCTCAGTGCTGCACCAGTCAGGGATTTGCTGTATATATAGCACAGTGCCTAAAATTCTGCTAGAATTTCTTGTATATTCTCCTCAGAACTATTTWGGAGCTGCAAATTACAGCCCCCTATATATGTATAAATATATATATACACACACTTTTACAGCTGGAGAGAGGCTGTTCTCACTCTTTTTRCCTAAAATATGTTGAGGATTTTTTCCTCTTCACTCTCCTTTTAAAAGCAACATTTTGCAGCAACTCAGGCTAAAATGTGAACTTTCTCTGTTGCTAGCAATCTTCTAGCAGCTATTGTAATTTTCTCAAGGACAAAGTTAAGGGCATAAGTAGTTATGCACACACTAATAGCACACATACATATCAGGATGCTTCCTGAGCAGCATCTTTCTCCCATTACTGTTTTTATCTTTGTTGAGTTTAATTTGCTTTTTTTGGTTTTAAATCATCTCGAGGAGCACACAAGTCCTTTAAGATCCTCAGGTGATCCAAACTGTRGCAATTAGCAGCTATCAGCTACCCATGAGGTGACTGGGATTGGCAGAGAACTGGATTAGCACTGCTAGCAAATAGGCAGTGAAATACAGAACTTCACCAGCTTCATGAAGAGATCAGAACACAATCATCATCAGTCAGGACAGCTCCAAATCTATTGACACTCTCAGTAACTTTCACAACTGCTCATCACAACGTTGTCCCAGTGTTGTACTGAGTGCAACTGTTGGAAATGTATGCCATTATGTTCTCTGCCAGGCTTTCCTTCAGTATTTCATGTGAGCACCCRAGGCAGGATTCCTCTCCTCCCTGCTCTGCTCGCAGTGTAGTGCCCAGCACAGCAAAGTCCAAACAGTCTGGGATATGCAAATGCTGCCACAGAACTTGAAGAGAATAACAGAAAACAGTCAAGAGAAAATCCTGGAGCTCCTGCTGGAAAACACCATCTCAAAACACTGGAAGAGAGGGAGTTAAACCACAAACAGCGTGGTTTGAAGCTAGCAAACAAAAAGTACACAAGACTATCTATCTATCTATCTATCGCTGAAAGGAAGAACAGTAAGAGAGAAGAGTAGGAAAATGTGACCAAAACAAGCAATATCTCTCTAATACAGGTCCACCTCAAATGTGAGAGCACTGGTTGAATGCATTCAAACTTAAATGTTTTGGGAATCATCAATATGTCCTGAATAGATTCACATTCACTAATCAGGGCTTCATAATTCTTCATTGCAACAGATTTAGATTATCATTCCTGCCTTCAACCAGACTTGCTTGTTCCTCACAGCCCTCTCAAATGTGCCAGGCTATTTGCATAGCTGGAGCTCAAAATCAGTTTCCAAAATACTAAAATATTTTTAAAAGATAGAACAATGAAATCTGTCAGAAAACCAGTACTTATACACAAAAGCTAAAACAACTTCCTGGAAAGCAATCTCAGCTCTTACAACAGATTTCAGACCTGCTTCCATGCAAAATGCCAGACTGTGGGGTTAATACAAAGATGTTGATTTAGAGTCTTTGAAACTCTCTCCAGCAGTATCCTGTCTTAACATCTCTTTTAAAGAAGGGTCAACATCCGTCCCTGTCCCATGTCTTTGATGACTGCAGCATTTAATTAGATTTTTAAAGCTTAGGCACCTAAGCAAAACAATTTACCACACACATAGATCAGAAGAAAAAATCCTGCCCTCACAGTCTCCAATTTAATCCTTTAGAGGGCACTTCCAGAGGTTGGTGGCTCTGATCTTTGAGCATTGGTTTCCTGAACAATAACTGCTTCATGAAGGATACTTTCTTTTAAAGAGTATTCTGGGGTCTGTAGACAGTCTTGTGTTTTATATAAAGAATATCTTTATTTTCCTTTGACTCAGTTAATATATCAGGTCCCTGACAGTAATGCCAATGTGCTCTATCCACTCATCTGGTACCTACACAGGACTTCAAGTGTTCACTACAGATCCTTCTCTTTCATTTGTGCTTAAACAGCTTGAAAGGTAAGCAGACCTCATAAGACCACTCCTACAGACAAAACTGCTGCTTATTTTCTACTACTGGATGTCTGGGAAGCAATTGCCAGCTGTTAATGACCATGGGAGGCCTCTTCCCTTTTCAGCAAAGCAAATCTGGATTCCATCCATCCCACAGTCCAGGGGTGCTTCCTCCCACCTTAGAACTGCACCATCCTGTCATGTACCAGTGTGTAAAGGACTAGCAAGCCCACAGTACTCATGTCATTTCCTTACAAGAAAAACAAAGGACCAAAAAAAAAAAAAATAAATAAAGTAAACAACACTGAAAAACCCCAATCTTCTATGATGAATTCAGGGTCTAACTGAAAGAGTCCAAGATAARAAGCAGTAAGCTCATACTGTAGCATGGAGGAATCAACACTGACAAAAATAGAAACTTCCTGARTTATGGTAGCACTGGAATCAATTCCCAGGCAAAGGTGTAGGCAAGCCCTGCCACTGGATGCCCTTATGAAGACAGACACAAGTAGAGCTGATTCTGCACTGGAGCAAGGGAATAGATGTCCCTGTAGTCCTGTTCTGYGTGATTTGGTAGGAAAGGGCTTGAAGACAATGCTAATCAAAATGATCAGCAGGCTTCTGTGAGAGAAAAACATTTTAGCAGACCTTCACCTGGCATTAAAGTGTAACACAAGTGCCTGGTCTCTTAAATAGCCCTGGTCATGATTCCATATTAAGGCAATATGATGGAATGTGCTTGGTTAAAAGAAACATAACTATTTCCTGCACATTGTGTTCATTAGTATTTTCAGAAACTGCAAGTTTTCTTCCCCCACAGGGAAGGCATGCTGTGATTTATGAACTGTAACAGTGAGCTTAATTGGGAAGGAGATATCATTGTTGACAACTTTGTCTTCACCTAGTAACTAATGGAATAAATYTGCTGGGAGCATTTACTCCCTCCCCATCAGGGTTTCGGACAGTGGCTTTTGAAGGCCACATAATTTCTAATGTCTTTGCAATCCAGCTTGCATGCTGAGGCCATGGCCACTGCATCCATGAACAGCTGTCCCCAGAGCCTCAGGGCTGCTCAAGGCAGGAACTGGATGACAGAGGGTGAAAGTACTGGAGAACAGTGCAGATATCCATCTGCACCATGCAAGGGTGAGTCACACAGGCATCTCCAGCYCCATGAACCTAGAGTCCACTACAAGGGTCCAGATCTATCAGCAGATTGATCAGATGGGTCTAGGGTAATTTGGCCCAGGGTTAAATAGCTTGAGGCAAGCCCCACATGAACAGGACATGCCAGAAACTGAATATGAACAGAACCAGAGACAATTATCTTGGCTGTCTGTCAACCATATGCCTTTACTGATTCTAGCTGGGGAGAGGTGTTGTTAAATGGGTCCAGCTGKTTTGGCATTTGTTGTTTATTTAGTGACAAAACATTAATTCAGAAGGCAGACATTTAAGCTTTCTCTTGAGCATATTTTCATTGCCATTCTAGTTCCTGTATTTCCCCCCCACTATGACCAATTTCAGTCATCCAGGACTGAGTTTATGGACCCAAGGGACCCACATCAGATAACATCCATGTTATAAGAATGGGTCTCAGATGAATGGTGTATCATTTTCCCTGCCCAAAGGGACACTATCTCACCACGTGTATAGAGTCTATCAGGTTGTGTAAGGTGATGCACAGGCCATCCTAAATCAGAATTCACTGTTCATAGGCTAGACCCTGCAGATTCTTAAGTAAACAGAGGATTCATTGAACTAATGGACCACTCAAGCATGTAAACCCACATAATTGCTTGCATGACATCAGTYACAGGCATCTCAGAATAAACTCTGCACTGCTTGTATTGACAAATGCCTGATAAACAGCACAAACTGAATGTCACTGTCATTCTGGGCAATACATTCCWGCCAGTATGAGGGCAGAGATTACTGTCATGAGCTGTAGMCCCTCTTCASACTGGGGATTTTTGGTTTCCAGTGGCTGATTCAAGATGGTTCAGCTTGCATTGYAAAAGGAGGCTTTTACAGGACAAGYGAACTTTTCCAGGAGAARAACTTYTAAGTGGACMAGAGAAGACACAGATTATACAAAGGGTTGTGGAGAAGCTCTACAYTCTATGGAGTACTCCTATAATACTTTGCTTCCCACCCCACTGTAGATAGGGAATGCCAACCTTACTTCATATTTGAGTGACCAGATGAATMATTTTCCTTCTTAGCAGAAGAGAGCAGAATGATTGTATTTCATCTTACTGCACTCTGATTCCTAAAACAATCTTATTGCTCTCTAAACATTACTGATATACCTACTTTTGGATATCACAAAAAGCACAGCTCTTTATGCAATTTTTAGTCTAAGACTAGGGCCATTTGTGGTCATTCAGATTTAGTTAAGATAYCAATCTTTCCTCCTCAAGAACAAAAAAATTTTCCTTCTGATGAGAGAAAGCCTAAAAGAGACTTTTCACTGTTATTGCCTTTTGTACTATCCTGTCAACCCTCTAAAAAATGGAACAATTCCCTTCCATACAATTCAAGATTTAAGGCTGACATTTTTTGCTCTCTATTAACATCCTAAGGCATGTGAAGTGGCAACCCACATTCACTGATTAGTCATTTTGGCCTTGAGTTTAATGATCAACTAATATTTCTTTCTTTTCTTTCAGGAGAGACTGCCTACTTTTTTAAAATGTACAGCACAGAAGTAAACACACTTCATTATCTTCTGATATTCCCCTTCAGTTTCTCAAGGTTCTTTCACTGTACAGTTACAAGACAACAAAAGAAAGCCTCTTCAAACTGTTCAGGAAAACTAGAAGTAGTTTCTGYGTGATCACAAAAGCCAGGTATGGAACACACCAATCGTTGTTTAGCAGATTGAAGTCGTTGCCAACATTTAATTTACACCTTCTGTGCAGACTGTTACATTGGTAATTTAACTTCAGTAGCAACAGGCTTAGCTTGGTTTGTTACACACAGAAACCCCTAGAACAGGCCATTGGGTCCCAGGTAGAAAACAGTGGCAAATATTTGTATCTCTTAAGCACTCTTCATACATCACATGTCCCTCTTCACTATTTAGCAAAGCACCTCTCACTCCCAGGGAATTTTRGAAAGAAAAGCAGAATATAGGCATGTAGATTAGCTAAAATGGTTGTAGTGCAACCTTTTTTCTCCCTTAGAAGTGAAAAATAATTATAGCAAAAACCTCTAAGAAATGCAGGCAGACCCCTGRCATTCTATTGCACTTCTACATCCAAGCAAGAAATTAAAGGATTTCCTGGTGAAATTATATCAGTGAATTCTTCAGTGGAATTAACTTTCCACTTTCAGTGGAATTTGCTTCTCCTCTCCACATACTTCTACAAGTTGCAGCTAGAAAATATACATCTACTGAAAGGTAAACAGGCAGGGGTATTGGCATTCCTTGCATTCGTACCAATAATGTGAAAGATCATCAGTGATGATYCAGATCCCTCGGCATTGCTTCTAAGAGATTTGCCAGCTTGTACACCTAATTACATACAGACACTCATGTTACAAAAGGGACAATGATCACTTATTTGTTTAGCACCTCCCCTGCATTCCCAGAGCATTTTCATAGACAGAGGGCTGCCATCTTTTCCAGTTAGCTTTTCCTCTACCCCATTACCCTCTTTTCCCCCTGCCCTTAATCTTTATTTCAATAACCTTAACTCCCAAAAAGGTGACAGAAACCWGTGCAATATTTTTCCCTCCAGCTTCAGAATAGGTAATCTCTCCCAATAAAATTTTAATAACAGAAGGGCAATAAAACATCAGCTGAGAAAAAGCATAGAGAGAAGGGGAGAAAGACACACAAACATGAATGATTAAAAAAAAGCAGGATGGGAATATGTCCTCAAGTGTTCCTTAGGGCATTTTCTCTTTTTCATTTGTGTCTATCAACCCAGTAGGGCAAGTGCCATATGGAATTCCATCTCAGGTCCTCCAATTCTAGGTACAGTAATGAGCTTGTGTTTTAACAACAGCAACATCCAGGATGTTTCTAACTCAATATGATATAGGGAAAATGCACATCTCTTATTTTATTTCAGTGAGATATGGGGCATTCTATCTGGTGTAAAGCAAAGCACACTTGAGCTTTAGAGGTAGCATATCCAGTGCTAAGCTCTTCAGAGAAAGTTACTTATACTTTGATCTTCTTGATTTGACTTCATTAATTTGTTATGCTCTTATTTGCAAGGTGGACTGATATCCTAATCATGCTACAATACCTCAGAAAGCAATCAGTTAATTTATCTTAATTGCTCCCTAATTCTTAAATGATTACTTAAGTATTTGTAGCTGTTACCCCAGTTTAGAGTGCAACGTTGAGTGCCTTATTTTCGTGGATATTTAGTCTCGATTTTTAGGGGCAGATATTAAGTGCCATTCAAATGCCAAGTTGACATTGAAAGATCACTCTGAGTCAGAGATCTCAGTGGATTGACTCCAAAGAGCAAAGGAAACATGTGATTACAATCTAAAGAATATTTTAACATTTAAGGTAAGTATTCATATAATCTCACTGACATTAAGACCGAACAGCTTCAGCTGTGCATACAGATTCCAAATTAATCAATATACCTTCATTAGATTGGGATATGTGCAGCTCCTGCATCCCCCCAGCAGGCAGCCTGATGGTGACAGACAGCTGTCACTGTCACACTGTCACTGTGGTCAGAATGAGCCCTAYCCGGGTCAGGGCTCTCCCTGTAAATGTGTTTTGTACCTGTCTGTCTGCCCTATACCCCAARGCCCTCAGTGTGTTTCTCACCTGCATTACATACAACCATCATGCCTTTTTGCTGTTTCCTTATCCCTGCATGATTCTGCTCAGCTCTTCTCCTGCAGCATCTAAACAGCAACTTCCCCCATTCTTATTCATTTTGATTCCTTTTCCACACCCAACAGGAATGACTCAGACTTACTCAACAGYAACACACCTCATCCTTTACTCTCGTTATTTCCTCACCTTTACAAACTTGCCTGATRCACAGTTCAGGTTTATTTATGGTGCCAAGTGTTTACTTACCTTGTATACACAATCCTAACACAGAAAAGCTAAACAACATGCAGACAGTTGTCTGAAGATGGTAGGACCAGATACAGCAGTTTACTTCCCAGGGACTAAGAGAAAAGAGTCTAAACAGGGAGCATAAGAAGGGATAGAAACATCCTCCGTGATTTATCATRCACCCTACAGTCAGAAATTAATTCACAAAATGAAAACTGATGTAACCATGTCTTTAACAATGCTTATGTAGTCAGAAAAATAATGTCTCAAATGTGTGCAATAACTCCACCTGGTGATTCTCAACATGGTATTGTCAAGTTTAAAGCTGCTTCTTCTGAGAAAGAGAGGAGCAGAGGTGTTACACAAATGAAAGGCCTGATCTGTAACATTAGCAGCACAGTTTTGATAAAGTACATCYTATGCTCTGTTAGCCTTTATTTGGCATTTCAAAGTAAAACATGTATAAATAGGAATGTAGTGCCCACCCTGCCCACAGAATGCATTTTGTTTGATAGTAGGAATCATGTATATCGCACAGGAGATTTTTGAACACTTACTGAAATAATTTCTAACTTTATTATATTCATATAAAAAGCATCACTCTTTCTTTTAAAACTCATTCTTCCTTTTCTAGGAATGGATCATGACATTCCAAATGCAAAGCTGAGAACCAAATAGACCAAACCTCCCTCTTCCCCTGTGATTAAAGCATTGATCCCCAGGACTGCCCAAGATGGTCCTCCAGAGAAAATTGATTTTTGATATTGGCATGAGAGACTATTGAGGATTGAAAAGTAGAGAATTGTTATCCTATAGATGTAACAAAAGACATCTCTCATGCCTTTCAGACTAAGAGAGGAACCACACTAGATTTCTTGCCTCTCACATCTTATTTCAAACTAAAAGTTTTTCAAAGCCTTCACAGACTTTTCTAAGGAAGACAATTTGAAATGGACAGACCTAATTCTCTACAGAATATTGTAAATTTCTAGGTTTCCAGCCAAAAATTTTTGACATGTGTACACTGACATACATATAACATATTTGAGACTCCGTTTCTTAGAGGTGCTGCTAGTAAGGCTCCTCAGCCTGCTGATAAATAATAATGTCATACTCTTATCAACAAYTATAACAAGCCTTGTTAAAGCATAAAAAAAAAAACTTACTATAGGCATTTCCTAAAATAAGTATAATAAAAGTAAAAAGCATTTAAATAAAAACAAGCTCTTCAAAATATTTTCTTCAATATTTCTTCAAGAAATTGGTGTTTGTCTGCCTAGAAATGAACAATATGACCCCACTCTATAGCAGTAAATGTATCCCTTTCATTCACTGAACTATTTCTGAATCATTCCACAAGTTCCACCCATTAAGAATCACCATACAGGAAGGAATTCAGWAATAGCAGTCCTGAGCATAGTGGCACTTCTCAAGGCTGCAATTCCTGAATGCACTACTGTGCAAATATCATACACATACATTAAGGTAGACATAAGCATATTTATTTTTATTCCTTGCAACAAGTCCATAATGATTTCATAAAAAGATGGAAATTGCATGCAAGGTCATTATATCAAGCATGGCAATTTGACATTTTCTACAGTTAAAACATTATTTTTAACGTTTGCATATTTTTACAAGTCATCTAGGAAAATCAAACTCATGATGTCCTTCAGCCACATGAGTTATAACAGCCCATGGAAAGCACTGAGTGGCAAAGTATGTACTGMAGAAATTAGTAGTCCTGAATGGGGATGTCATATTGTTAGAGACTGAAAAATCTACACACATCAAGCACACAGTACCATCATTATTATACTCATCCTTGTTTTGCCCTTCTTTTCTCACACATTTAGTGACTCCAGCAGGAGTAAACAGGGAACTCAGGGTTCCAAGTGTGAATTGTCACTCACTACCATTCCCAGATATTGGCAGCAATTAGTCAGTGGTAGCCCTGCTAAAGGCTGTGATTTCAGAGGAGCTGACACCACCCASCCCAGACTGACCCGAGGTCATCACAGCCCTGCAGCTTTCCACAATGCCCAGCACTGGTGGCTTTAYAGGAACTTTCAAGAGGCCCTTGAAAATAATGTTAAAAGACAGCTTAAGGTCTCAGCTCCTACCAGGAGATATCTTTGTTCTCAAAAAAGTACAGAAAGTCTTGAAACTGAGAGTCACAATTTGGAGTAAGAGAGAATGTGTAAATCTTGAGGGTCCRTGTTCTTGATCCAACTGAGCTATGAATTTAGAAGTATCTGGGCTCTTTGTCACCCCTAAGAACTGCTGTCTTCCTCTGTCTAACAAGTTTATGATACCTCATTTAACTCCTACTTGGAAAGAAAAAAAAAGTCTGATAGATCAACATAAGAGCTTACCTGCAATTGTGCTGTTCTATTTCCTATCTGAGCTTAAAATCACACTCTCCTTTTTATTTGTATATCATCATAGATATGCTTAACCAAGGAAGAAATCAAATCACAAGGGCATTTTCTTTAATCTGGTGCATTCAGTTACTATGTCATCAAGCAGGATTGAACCCCAGGTGGTTTCACTATCAGAGTATGGGATGCTAGCTTATATTAGTACCTTAATTCTCACWCCTCTTTTGGGTTTGATTAATTATAGACAGGCACAATGCAGAGCTTATTTTTTTGGTTTGTTTTTTTTTCCTAACAAATAAGAGTTAAAAAGTCAAATTCTGATGGTTTTTGCACTTTCTCCTGGCAAAAATGCCTCTAGTTCAGTGGAGAATCCCAAGCTCACCCCAGTTTGAGATTATGCTTCAATATACTCTTATGTTTTAAAAAKATGTTGTTGATTATCTGCATTCTTAAGGAATTGCTGTCACATACAAGCTCCTGTAATCCATTTATGTACTTCTACTAGTTTAAAAAGTATAATCCAGATCCTGCAATCTGTTTTATGCAAGTCACTACTGTTAATGTCAGCAGAAACTGTTACTTTCAGCGGAGTAAAATTCCAGAGCTGATCTGACTGAAGGAACAGAAGTGGGAGAGTTTGTCTCCTTTCTCTCCACAGCCCTCTTGATGTGTTTGAATTTCCAAACTGAACTATATATTCTTATACATTCACTTCAGGCTTTTCCAAAACACTCAGCCGTGGAATGGCTCAGGAACTTCTAGATATGATTCAAGGGCCTGTTGCACAATAAAAAGATTTTACCCCACAGCCCATGGGARCTCTAAGCATTTGTTCTGTCTGCAGCTAAGTACATCATATTGTTGAATCACCTGTAAATCTATCAAAAGAATTGCAAAATCTAACAAAGGCAAGGGCTTGGCAGTATTTTTCCAGATGACTGACCCCAAATACCATCCCCAGAGCAGGGTTTGCAGAGGGAACCATGCCCCACCCTGGCTTCAGTGTCCTGTGTATCACACACAGGATTCAGAGCCTCAGGTGGCACTTGCCACCACAGCCGTGACTTGTTGAACACTATGGAAGCCCCAGAGCCAGACAAACCAAAGACTGAAATGGAACAGGGCAAGGTRACACCAATTTGGCATTCAATTTATTTAATTGGGGCAAGGGTCTTCACCAATGGCTCCTTGGAAGGAGGACAAAAAGGAGGCTAAGCTGGCTGCTGTCATCCCCAGCTGCTAATTTGTACTGAGAGATAAAGAAATATCAACTGCGCTGTTAATTTCTGTATTATGGAAATTAATCCTCTCATTTGCACAGCAGGAGGCCAAATTATACTATCACATGCACAAATAAATCTGACATTTTGAGAATTTGACATTGCACCACTGAGAGCTGGTTTCAGCAATACCTCCCAGCTCACAGAGAGAGCATAAGGATGTCTCCTCTCAACAAAGATACTGATAAAATATCAGCCAGAYCCTCAGCTGATGAAATTTGGCAAAGATCTCCCAGTTTAAAGAGAACAGCTGTGATCTGCCTCCCAGAAAGGCAGATAATAAAGAAAAGTGCATTTTTGAGTGGGGCAAGGAACCATTTTTCYAAACCAGCAAGAGAAGTTGCCRCAGGACCTACTAAACMTTCRCATTCCAATTTCAGTAKATTTCCTCTATTGGGGGTTCTTCCTGTACCCACCATAGTATTTTTTGTACTAAAAGCATAACATCTCAACAGGCAGCACTAAATGAAAATAGTGCAGGTGGAAAAAAAAACCAAAACAAACCAACAAACCAAATTAAAAAAAAAAAAAGAAACTGAAACAGCTCTCTGTAGTGATACAGCCTGAGAGTTAAATACCCTGTAAAGGCACATTGTCTGTCACTTGATTTGAATGACAACTCCAAAATGCCTGAGGAACATTAGGTTTTAAGAAAGAGAGAATTTCAATCATTCTTAGTTAGCTTGGGTTTATTTACTTAAATTTAATTGTATTTGACTCTGTATTTGAGAGTCAAATACTTTAATATAGATCACAGATTCCCTGGAGATGGGGAATAATAATCTACTGACTGATTTTCACTCATCCATTTTTCTCTCCTTTGTTGATCCTGTCCTCTCAAYGTTTTTATTCCTAAATGTCAACTCTGAAGAGTTACTGAAAAAATACACATAGATTATTGAAAAACAACCATTAAAACRGTCTCACTTTTGCCCAAGTCACTGATTATTGAGAGGAGCTGAAAAAWTCGTATTTCAGCAGCTGGTATAAATTGTTGACAGTAAAGAGCCTGATAATAACCACCTAACACATTCTGCTCATATGSAAAGCACTCCTATAAATCTTATCAAACTCCTAGAAACCAATTAAGATTAAACTTTCACTTAGGAAATGTAATAAAAAGAAGACCAATCTTTCCCAGCAAACAGGAACCACACCTGCCCGTTCAAGCCTAGCATGATCCACATTCCACACTTAGAAATTAAGATAGTGAATAATCCCACCTGACTCCAGGATCCTGAGCCTTAGGAAAACACGCTCGTGCCCTGAAAACAGTAACAAAAAGAGTTGGCAACATCACCTGGAATTCCRTTAAGAAAGGCTGCAGAATGCCAATCCCACCCCCCATTTTCTTACCCCATTGAAGCTATTTAAGTGTAACCTTGTTTGTAGTTTGTYCTTTCATACAGAAACRTAATTAAGATCTGATCTGCAACCACATGCCTTAAATAAAAGGCAGCTGCTCATATGATCTGCTCATTAAGTGCTGTATTCCAAATGCATACAAAGATGCCAAGGTAATTAACAAGGCACAAAAGCTTTGGGGACTTTGCAATAGAAACTCAGTTGAGACTCATCTTTACATTTACAGGATAATAGCAAGAAGTCTATGAATGTAGATTTCATTTTAAAATCTTCTTGCTCTCAGGGTGACATTTCAGAACTGTTCATTTTGAAAAGCTACAATTTATTTTCTACTCTTATGGCTCCTAAAGATGACTTTTTGTGCTTCTACGATCTATTCCTTCTCCTTTGCTTTAAGCTTCATGGTTTCTGGATAATAGAAGGATTTAAAGMTTTTGAAAGTATGAAGTTTTCCCATGTAGCAACTGATTTTTATATCAACTACCACATCCAAAAGTTTATTTTCTACCTTCTCCCCCACTATTCAGCTTCTTTACTTTTCCACCCTGTTTTACTTGTTCAGCCCAACTTTTCCAAATCCATATGCCATTACCCTGCATGGAACAAAAATCCTTCCCATTCTTATTTCACTTGAGTACTCTATTTCCTCTTTAGACAGTTAAGCCAGCAGCTAAACCAGCTGTGATAACACAGTTAATAGCACTTACAGGAAAGAAACTGTTGTTTTCTGGGTTTTTTTCTCTTATTTTTAATTAATAGGATTCACAAAGGCTTCTTCAGGAGCATTACCCAGAAGCCTGAGTGAAAGGAAATGGATCATGGGAGGAGAATTTAAAAGCCACACCTGCATTTAGGGGAAATAGCTTTTTTTGCCACAGATGCAATTGCTGCACCTCTAAAAGGCAAGAGAAAAGACTTTCTTATAGACCAGTTAATTGGGTACATTTCACAGCTTTCTCAGTATCTAGCTTTCATTGTGCCTGAAGCCAAATCCCYAGTGTCCTCCCATCTTTTCAGTAGCAGTGCCATCCTTCCCTATTTCTTTTTCTCATGAAATTCTGAGTTTTCATAACACAGCTGAGTAACTGAATTAAAAGTGCTAGAAGAAAAAACTTGCAAAGTAATCATAGTAGTGGCTGGAAAATATCCTTTCTTTGTCTAATAATGCAAACCCATAAATTAAATCAAAATTCAGTTAAAGTTTGAAATAAGAGCTTTTAGGGTTTTTTTTTCTTGCTTTGTGCGAGCAGAAAATTTTAGCTTTCCTATACCTACACAGTTTGCAGCTGACTAATCCACCAAAGCATTTACAGGTGGGAGATGGTAGACCTGTGTTTTCCAAGGTTCAGAGAAAGACCGTCAATCAAGTCCTTTTTGTATATGATTGCCCTGGCTTTGCAAGGGAGAAACTCTGTAAATCTATAATTAATACTCCTCCTGGGCTACAGAAAATGTCTCTAGAATCTACTCAAAATCAAAGACCACACTGAAGACCACACAACCCCTCCACTCTATAGCTGAGCTCCTTAACTCTGTGATGGACCATGRTTTCTCTTACACACCCCATCCCAAGCTCTGTGRAATCTAACATTTTATGAGTGTGTGRCTGGGTCAAGAGAGGGCTGTGAGTTGATGAGATGCTCAAACCTGATACAGACCAGGATSCCCTTCTCMTYCTCAGGACTGCATAAGGAGYCCCACTGGATTTCACCTCYGACACAATTGTTGCAGTCATCTTYSTAAAATTATGAAAGACAAAAGTGGGCCTTAAAAYCCTTTTAAAGTCCATTTGTATTCCTATTAGCAAGGTGCAGTAATAAAKAGSTTCCTTTTYTCTGGACTCAGGAAGGGAGTATCACATGGAGATGAAGGCATTTTAAATCAGACTTAAACTGCAGGATTTCTTCTATTTCCTTCAGGTGCCTGGTCCTGCAGGCCCTTCAAAGACTGAAACACAGTTGACAGATGCTGACTTTGCTAAGTTTTCATCTCAGGAAAAAGAAGTGAGAAGAAAAATAAAATACTCTAAAGCTGTATCCGCTATATAGAGAAATAATAAATAGCAGATATAGATTTTTCCTTCAAGAAAAACAAAGGGCCTGGAAAAGCATGAGACTTGCTGTTATTTTTTATCAAAATTGGTCAAAATTATCTGACCTACAACAGTAACAATAGCAATAATAATATCCTGAGGATGATGAATCAATAAGGATATGCATTATTTTAAGAGAGACTGACAAMAAAATACATATGTGAACCTGAAAAATGGGAAACTTGGGAAAAAAGAAAACAAATAGCCATTTCACGAAGAATAATGAACATATGAGATCAGTCATCTGGCTGAACAGTGAAGTAGGGAAAACCAATTCATTTTAAAAGTAAATGGATTTCCAAGGGTGAAGAGGCATGAATGAATTAGCAGATGGAAGCAACAGTGGTGGGGAGATAACCATTAAAGTGTTTAGTGCCCTCTCTGGGAAGATGACCAGCTCAGCAGTTTGTGGCAGTGTTTGCTCAAAGCCTCAATCCTGTGCCTTGCTCAGGCTCAGGCAGAGCCCCCACAGTGCCCAAGGAGCTGCCAGCAACTCACAGTGGCTGGAGACAGCTCAGGGCAGAGGCCACAGGTTGGTGCTGTCAAACAGCAGGATGCAATGGGATCAGACACATCCTACAGCAGTCTCGCAGGCCATACATATTTATGCATTAATGTGCCGTGGTGGAGGTGGAGATGCAAACCCCTTGGAATGAAAATTCCTTGTCCAGAGTTACTTCAGTGAAAAAGCACTTTCCTACTTGTCTAAYGCTCTGACATGGCTGGTAGAAATGTCACTGAACTTATCCTATTTCAGCCACAGAGAATAAGTGTTCATATTCATCACTTTGGTCTTTACTTCAAGAATTCACCCCCTGCATTATATATAAGGAATTTTCYCTGTCAGGGTATATATCCCCCTGTGACAACCTTCTTTTGTCCCCAGTGGTCTCATTAAAAAAAAAAAAAATAATATCCTTAAGCAAGCATATTAAGAAACAGAAATGTGTGAAGAATAAGGCTGAATAATTCAAACCACTCCTTAGATCTTCATGATGATTTTAAGCMAATAATGGTAATTTGGTATTCATCATCTTTCAAAGATGCATTTGATTTTTACTTTTTTTATGACAGTTCCCAGAGCACAGAATTGGACTGTCCATTTTAACAGARTAGATGCCCCAAGGCTTTTTTAGTCCTGTTTTCCCAGTCTTGTAAAAGCCTTACCTGCAAGGGTGGGAATCCAGTTCTGATGCATCAGAGTTTCTGCAGATGTGCAAGCTGAAATGTTGGCTTTGACAAAGGGGCATCTCRTTTCTAATAGATAGAAATAGACTGAAAATGCACAAGGTATCTTGCCAATGCAACTAAATGTTCAGTAACAATTTTTTGTCTCTTCCAAGGTGCAACAACAATTATCTAGAAAATTCACAGGGCTATTACTATTTTTCAGCCCTCCTTCACTGCTTTATTCTCTCCTCGCTTTGGTCATTCCATTTCCAGCATCCTCCAGAGTCTGACAGATATTTAAGAGCAGAGAAGTCAGGAAAAATCTTAGAACAAACTGCTGATTGCTAAAGAAATACAAAGTTCTGGCTGATGGGAGCCCAAGATATTTCTGTAGCACTGTGTCACCTATTTAAACTATTTTCTCTCTTGCAGTGGGTAAAATATAACTGAGCTTTGTTGAGGTTACTAGCCCTACTGTAACAACAGTCCTGTTTYCTCCTTTGCTTTYRTGCCTCATCTTTGCATCARCAGAAAATCTCATTTCTCACTTCTSTGTGTCATTCCCTTTCATAAACACACAAATCCCACAATCTAAAAGTGACAGATTTTTTACCTATTCCCTCAGAATATCCAGTGCTGGCTATTTAGTGCTTTGAAACAACTCTGGGAACCTCACTGCATGCCTCCTTGGTAGGCTGGAAAAATATGTGAGAAGAGACTTGCAAAGATAAATCAAAGTKTGAGATACTCTACTAAACTCAAGTATTTTTATAGCATTTAGATGATACTGAATTACTGTTAACCAGAGTGTAAATGATTGAACAGGTGATGAATCCCTTAGAGGAAAAAGCCATTAGGAGGCTTAAAATCCACCAAAAAACCCCCCAGTATTATGTGCTTTAAAGGGCATCAAGATGTCCTTTCCTTCCCTTTCTAATACAGTCCTCATCAGAACACTCTTGTACAGGCTCCCCAAGGCATTTTACCCTCACACCCCAAACAACACCTGTGTTGAATTTCAATATGATTTACAAACAAGCATTGGAAGGGAAGCTGCTGACAGTCTCCATTTACATCCATGTGAAGATCTCAGCCTATCATTTGGCAAGTTCTCTCCAACTTGATTTGATCTTGCTAATCCAGTGAAATCTGCTTCTCCCACATTACGTCTCTGTAAGTAACAGTGATTTAGGATATGCATTTTCAAAGGATCCAATCTCCGTCCTCAGGCTGCTTAACATGGACAAGAGATTTCAGCACGAGTTTTCTGTGTCTCCAGGAGAATATCTGAGTCAACAAGCTTRTTAGATCTCCTCAGCTGTGTCCTTTGAAACTGCCCAACTTTGTTTAACTAATTAAATAACCACTGGAGCAATAACGTGGCTTTCCTCTTGCATGCTTGACTCCCCTAACCTCTTTCTTGTCCAATGAATGTTTAATTACTGAGGTAAACTAAAACACATGCAAGAGGCAAGGCGATGCCCACAGCATGCRCGATAGCCACACGGGCCGTCTGCTGAGCAACACGGGTTTAGGCATCTATTTCAAATCTTCTAAACTCAAATGTCATGAATGTTACAAACTGATTTGTAGTGGCTTATTAAGAGGTACAGTCCTGATAGTTTGTACTTTTCAAACTTACTTAAGATTCTAGGAGAGTAGTTATGAATTTTAACTTCACCTTCGATGCACTGGGATGGCCCCATGCTGTCCTTTAGGTGGKCAYGYCCTTTATTTGACTCTGAGGTCTACAGATTAACTTTTAGAGTCAAGAAGATTAGATCTACCTCCACGAGAATCTTTTTTGTAGCCTATCTAGTCACTAGTGCAAAAACTTCCATCAYGTGCATTGTCAGTAAATTAAAAAAAATACACTCAGTAAAGTAGGTATTGAATGAAAACATAATAGGTGCAAATCTTTAGGAAAAGACAGTGCTTTTTTAAAAGAAATACAAATTTTAGATGGGGAAATGGCCTTKGTTTTCTCCTCACTGAMTYTACAGGTGTTGAGGGTAATAGTCTTCCACTACAGGGACCCTTAAGTCAGAAAAAAATTTGAGCCATAAACTAAAACTCCRYGCAGAAGAATGAATTCAAGCCTCAYTCTTTGTTCTTAAGTGTGAGACAGATAAAACTGTAAGGAACATTGGGAAACTCTGGGTCATTTATACTAGATATTTTCTGTTTGCAGCTCCCCATGAAAAATGAACTCATCCTAGGAYTCAAAGCACAAGATACCAGGGCACAGCAGAGTGCTCACTGAAGCAAGAGGTGCCTTTAGTTGTGCCTGTGGTCCCTTGGCTCTAAACAAGTGTTATTGTACACCTGGAGTGTGTGCAGCCCTTTCCAACACAGAGGAGGGATTTRCTGACCTTGAGCAGCCCTAACAAARCGTAGATTTTGTTAWAGTGGAATTAGGAACCTGTAATGCTGCAACCACTTTAACAATCCCTTCCAGGCATATTTTCTTGCATATCCCTTGAGTATTCAGAAACCTGGGTGTTGAAGCACCCTTGTCAACACAGAATCAATCCCTTGAGGAAGTTTTCCTGTGTCTGCAGCCCCCACCATGCAGGTGATCGCTGAAGGAGCACACTGCCACTTTCACACTTCAGATTCTGCTTCTCTGCTGCTCCTACAGCAACTGCTTCCTCTCGCTTCTCAGGGATGTAACCAGCTGTCTGCAGTTTAATTGGGAGAGTGAGAACTGCTCTAGGACTTGACAACTTCAAGCAAGCAAGCAAGCAAAACGTCCCCTCCTAGTGACCTGCTGAGGCTGCTGCTTCTTTGACTTGAGGTTTTGTTTGTTTGYTTTCTTCTCTGCCTCCTGCTTCTCAGTAGTTTCTGTCCTGTATGAATTCCGCTTGTGTGTCCTTTATAGTCTGGAAGGTGAGCTGAGTTTTTATTTTCTCCTAAGTCTCACAAGTGTTCTCTAAAATAATACAGGTCAAGGAAATAGAAACATGCCTATTCTGAGGCTGAACTTGAGAAGCAAAGGCTGCTTTAACCCAGCCTGCCTGTCACAAGTGGAAACTGTCACAGATCATTTTAAAGGAAAGGAAAACTGTGTATCAGGTGGATAGTCTCCTTGTCTGTTATCTCAGTTGTCAACTAGATGGAAAAGGACCYAGCAGAAAGGTGACAGCAAAATAATGATATTTTTAATCCCTTGCTGGATTAGGAACAATCTTTGCTATGGAGAGAGAAAACTGTTGTTAATGCTAATTATTGTAAGGTTTAGAGCCACTGTTATCTTCCCTTCAAAATATCACAAACCAAGCTTTGTTGCCTGCTATCCTTTTGGATCCCATTCAACAAAACAGTGAGAAGAGGAGCAGGATTGACTTCACTGATGTCAACATGACTGTTCACGTGCTTACAGTGATGCACACAATTAAGAATTTTGCTGAAAAAAGACTAGACTACTTTTCCTTATTGTTTAAKGTTGCTTATAATCTGTCCCAATATTTTCTGCTATTTATTTTCTGATGATAACATTTCTTCATCTCTGAGATGCAAGTGTACCTGTTATACTGAAATAGAATTAATGAATTAATTCACATGGATGTTCTTGTCTTTACCTGATGAAAGGAAATAATCCATGCTAGTAGATCAGGCTCCCTCTCTCAGTGAAATAGTCTGTTTCAGTTTAGCTTTTTTTTTTACACAATTTGTACACAAATCATATCCATACGAGGCTGGCAGATGAAATCCCATCACATTTACTTCTTTTGTTACTGTGAGATGTCATATTCACTATAGAAGAAGACATGCTGCCATCCCATAATAATAGCAAACCTACTGTAACCCACCATTTCCAGGAACCTGTGAGCATTGTACCCAGGCCAGACTGTGAGGCAATTCCTCCAGGAGATTCTTTGTCCCAGCACTACAAGAAAGGAAAGCTGACATATATCCCTGGCCAAAGACAGGTCAGGAACTGGCTGAGAGTGAATCCACACCCTGAGACTCGCCCTGAGAACTTGCACAGACAGCACATGCACACCCACACAGCTCTGACTGTCACTGCCTGTGAAGGGAAGTCGTTGTTCAGAAGTGATTCCTCCAAAATGTTTGGCTTCCTCCAGAGCCCCTGAAGCCCATGGCATACAGCAGGCATGGCCATTGCGTAGCTATCCACTTCATGTTTCCCCTGAGCAATCCAAACACAGMTCTGATGCCTGATTTCATCATGAACAGTGGCTGAATAATCAACATCYTTCTCTGCTAGGCCAAGGYAGACATGAGGGACTGAATCCAAAGGCACTGAGAGGTCCTTTACTCCAATTCCCTATGCAACCACCCCAGCAATTTCCCCTGGCAGCTGCAGGGAGCTCCCCTTGTCTATCACATCTTGTGGCTCTCATCTTTCTGCAGCTTACAGAGCTGGGAACTAGGACATCTCKGATTTGTTTTCTTCACACCTCCAAGGCTGAACTCCTGCTCCTGGACATGAAATTCCCCCCTTCCAGAATGCAGATTTCTATTTGTGTTCTTGCAAAAACAGGACCCTTCCCTTATGTAAGGAAATCCYTTCCTTCCCTTTACTGAGATTTTCTCTTTTGCTTTCTTATCCTGAAGAAAGTTCTTCTTAAAACCCAGAGCACCACAGGAATATTCCTAAAGTTTAAAAATATGCACGTATTGTGTTCCAAATCCGTGGGCATGCCATTCATGATTGTTGTTCACCCATAGTGTAGGGCAACTGCTTTGAAGAGGGGCACAGGCCAGGTTCTGAAGAATGATTTGTGTGAGAGTACTGAACATTTTAATTCAAGTGTTCTGTGATCCTGAGAAGGGGACAGAGAGATGACAGCACTGCCATCTCCTCTGACACCCACTCTCCAGCAAGAAGGAAGAAACAGGAAATCTCCTTGGGGAGCATTGTAAAGGGGCAGTGAGCTAGGTCAGTATCTGACACCCAGAAACTTCTTGCATTTTGAGTGAATATTGGCATTCTTCTCAGACCTTTCTAGGTCYGTGTGTGTCTGTGTTATGATTTCTGTAGTGCACAGTGTAGGATCAGCACGGGTGAAAGGCASCACTATAATGAGGAAAAATAGCCCAGCTCATTCAAACACCTCTGTGAACACCCTGTTGTGTATTATATAGGAGGTCAGTTGAGGAGTATAGTGTATTCTGGGCTTAAAATCTTCAGCAGTGTGTGCTGGATGCTAATTTTTTCCATACTTTGATCAGATGAAGCGCAGCCAGATAATGCATTTTTTCCCATGTAGGGCTGCAGAGAAAAAAAAAAGCAAAAAATAAAAGGGCTCCCCCAATTCTTCTAGTCACTAGGTTAGTGCCAACTGTGTCTTTAATGTGAAATTATTCTCAGTGTATATGATCATTATGTTCTGCAACTGTGAGTCCAAGAAGCAGCATTTTTGCTAGGAAGGAGACAATATATTTTCCCTCATCTTGTAAAAATTCCAATCTTCATTTCAGCTTTGTCCAGAGCTTCTGATTACAATTTTTAATCTATTTTGATGTAAGACTCTCTGCAATTTCAATTGTAGATTTTTTAAAAATTTACTTATCATTCATTTACATGTCACTCTGCTTTTTCTCTGCTGTTTCCCAGTTTAAAATCTTAACTAAAATGAATGTGTTTAATAACCTTGCTGCAATCTAATAATCAATTGGAATAAATGTTCATCAGCTTTTAAAAAACATTTTTAAGTCTCATCTAGAAATAACACACACACACAGACAAATTAAAATAAAACCAAAGGAAATTGGAAAATCAGGATAATTTTTCTAGTTGCTGCATTTTGGTTGTTTGCTTTGGAATTGTTTTGGGGGGCTTTTACAGGTCTTRTGTTTGCTCTGTAGGAAATAGCTTTATGACAGTATTAGAAGTGGCCTTTTGACAGCTAAATGGAATAGAAGCAAAATTTCCATTTTATTGAAAACTGCCTTCAGAAACCGTGCAATTTTCCTTCTGCAGACAGTTTAAATTCAAGGCTTCTCTAGCAATATCACGCTCAGACAAATCCTCCAGGTTATTTCTATTCTAAGTTTGGGGTTGAATGGAGACTAACTAGAATGTTGATCCTATTGTTAATATTTCATTTCAGTTGTGGAATGCAGTAAATTGGATGAAATTAAGATTATAAAATTTATAGCATTTCTGGAATTGAAAAATGTTTGTTTAAAGAAATAAAACAGTATTTMCCCTTTCAATTACTTTTTCTCTGTAATTGCTTTTAGTTATTTTTACCAACATGATCTTAATGATTTGTCACTGTTATAATTTGTTCTTTTAAACATTTTGTTGTATCCTTATATCCTAAGTCACATTTTAAATGATCAATGCTGTTAATTACCATTTCCTGACTGAGGAAAAATACACTTAACTGTTAAAATTCATCAGGAAAACACTGYGTATTTAACATCTCCCTGGCATCAGTTGCACTTATTTAACCTAATATTGAGTAATTTCATTTACTGTTTTTCTGCTTCTTTCCCTTTAACTGATATTCTCTGACAGGATCAGCTTATTTCTAGAGGAGGAACRAGAAAATGCCAATTATTATAGATCCTTGATTTTGTTCTTCACCTACTAATCTGCATCTGAAGAATGACGATAACATAACTGATAACTGGCTGTTTGTGTGAATCAAAGAATATTTAAAAGAAGGAAGTAGGTTTATCCTCTGACAGGACATACATTTTTTGCAGTGAATGTGTAACATTAAAATATCAAAATTTGACATTATAAAAGGAGATGGGATAGACGGGAAATTTTTATCCAAATACTATTAAAATTCTCATGTGTTTTTAACATCACCATCCTGGTGGTTAACAAATCAAACATTATTTGATAGCTTTTATGTTAKACACAACATTTTTTGACAACTGTAATGAAGTTTACTAGCATAGAAAGGACAATCCTCATGAGACTGATGTTTCATGTGAGGCTTTTCAGAGAATACCTTGAGAGGGCAGACTTCCTGTTTAAGATGAGATTGAAGCTTGAAAAGTTAAATCAGACTTCTTAACTGTTTCTGCATTGATCTCTGTTGATCTCTGTCTATGGATCAATCACGTCCATCAATTTCTGTCCCATAAGATCCTTAATGAGGTACATTCATCCAGCTGCATGACGTGTTTTGTGATCAGTTATTTGCATCTTTTGTCTCAGGAAATCTAAAAACCACYTTTGCAATGCAGAACATGAAAGATRYATTTGCAARAATAGAGTGRGGGTGTGTACACGTGATTTGGAGCAGCCAAAGGGGCATGTACAGACTCACTGCTCTGGAGAGGATGGACCTGCTGAAATGGTGGGAGCTAAATGCCCTTTGGAAAGGMTATGGAGTTTTGACACCACTCAGGGTGATTTTTGACAAGCCAACACTTRCTGTTCAAGTAGTACCAATATTTAGTTTTGTCATTTTTCCATGAAAATGATARAATGCTAACATTTTGATCACAGACAAATGATTATAAAAAAGTGAAAAACAACCCTTTGTTTTGTTGTTTATAGACTGTATTTGTAAATTAGTTTTTTGTTTCCAGTATATTTTCACTCCAGACACTATTCTTGTATTTTTATCATTTAGTGAATGATGTACTGCAGTGTGAATTTCAGTGTAGGCCTATTTCAATTTTCKTACTGCTGACTCCTTTGCTTTTGGCTGATTTATACTGTGTACAGCTAGAAAAGGAGCTGCAAATGACAAAATGGAATAGACAACCTGGAACCTGTCTTCAGGGAATATTCAAGCATTAGAGCTTAATATTTGCTATTCATGAGCATTTTTCTCCGGCTACGCTCTGCTGCCCAAGTGTTCCCAGAAAGTAAACGTGGCACCATTTTAACATGAGCATTAAAAATGACATTATCAACCTATCCCATCAGGAGGCCTGATTGTATTAAAATTTCAAACATGTATCAGTGGCTTTATTTTATCTTGGTTTTTAGTTATTTCTTAAACAAGTTACCTACAGTTAAACCAGACCTATGAGTAGCTATCAAGCTATCAAGCTGTGGTAGATATCCCAGAACTGTTCACCAGGAGATGGGGAGCAGGATAAAACACAGGGACTACATAACCAGGAAATAATCCTTACAATCAGGCTTGTACTGATTTTATCCTGAGCATCCAAAATTGACCCTTTTGGGGGCTCTGTACTAGGCTATCAGTACTCTTGGTCTGACAAAAAACAGTCCTCTCTTCTCATTTTCTTATAGCTATTCAAGGATACTAATCAATGTTGTTTCTGAAAGGGAACCAACTTATGTCTTTTTCAAGGCAATATGTTTCTCAATGGTCGCTGTTTCAAGTGGGGTTCTTCCAAATCTCATGTAATCTCATAGTACAGCCATAAATGCCTTCAGACATCATGCCTGGCATCCATCTGCAAGTTCAGTGGGACAGAGATCTTCCTAGGCTTGTGTCTGTAYTCTGCTTTAATGAAATGCTGAGTAAACCACATCAAGATAAAGCCAGGGACCAAAACACAGTTAATATTTTTAATAACCTTCAGCAGGCAGCTACATCCTAATCCATTCAYGTTTAGGTGTGATGGATCCAAGCATCTCATCAGTGAGTCTCTACAGATAAACTGCAGCAATGGCCAGTTTCAGGCAGGCAATCCCCTCAATTTCTCTTGTCCTGGAATTTTCTAACCTAATTTCATAACCCTGGAAACACAGCAATCAATCTAGGTGTATTGACTGGACTGAATTTACACAGGTCATTTGAAAGATAAAGGTCACATACATACCAGGCCTCTGGACCACATTTATTAACAGCATCCTGCTGACTTTCAACATCATTAGTGTCATCTGGACCAATGCTGGAGTAAATGAAATGTGACAGAACAAAAGATTGTTGCCAAGAGTGTGGATGCACATAAGTGATACGCAGGGAAGTTCAGCCTTATTAGCCCCTGGAAAACCACAGTGTTCACCAAAGTCAGTAGCCAGAATAGCCTTTGCATGAGGGATTCTCCAGCCTGGTGGTGTTACAGCACTTTTAATTGAAGAGACAATAAAAGAGTGAATTGCTGACCTGCGGTTTATGCAATAATAATTGTATAGAAGGCAGAAGTTCTAAACAGGGGAAACCCAGCTAATAGTCACATTTTGAGAACATGCGAAACCCAAAATGACAGAGAGTTCCAGGTGAGAGCTATTGTACATGTATGTATTTTTCTTATTTTTGGAAATAGTTCTGGATAGCTAGTGACTTTTTTACAGTTGTCTGAAATCTGCATGTCTGATTCAACTGTCAGAGACTGAGGGGCTGCCTGCAGGAAATCCATGGCCAAGTGCAAATGTTTTCTGATTACAAAATTATTAAACTGTTTGTGAGACCTGTATGAAATAGCTCTGAGCACAGCCAATGCTGGCATGGTATTATTGCAATGGTTTCTTTGTAGTTCTTGTCAGGATTTAATGACAGTCAGTAAGTCTGGCAAAATTGTACCTCATGATAAAACAATTTGGGAGTCATTTTTGTCAACATTCTCTATTAAACAAACCAAATACTTAGCTTCCATCATTTCCCTCACAACCTGTTGTTTCAAAACTTGAGGGGTTTTGCCCATTTTATACCATGATGTTGAGGGCAACTCTGGAGGTTAGACAGCACCCCTGGGCAAACACCAACTCAATCTGCTGTAAAAACTGCACAGAAAAATTCCTTGCTAACTTGGTCTTTGTGCACCAAGAGGAAGTAATAGGCAGGTCTTAAATTGTTCAGGAGCATTGCACGGATCCAGACCCAGCACTTTCAAATACTCATGGACATCTCCTTCTCCCCATGTCATCTCCTTCAGCCCAGAGCACGCAGAGCACAGCAATATCTCCTTGCTCTGATCTTTCATCCTCCCAGTCTCCCATGGGGGTTCATACTTCCCATGATCCACCCCCAATGTCTCTGTTGAAAGTTTACCATTTGTGCAGTGGGAATCCTGGCATAACAAACAACACAGGGGAAATGATCCAAGTGGGAAGCCCTGGCAACAGTGATGAAAGGGAAATGCAGGATACTCAAACTTCCATAAAGGGCTGTCACAATTCTTTAAGACTGAGATTTTCAAGAAAGCAGAGACTTCTAAGAAAGAGGAAAAAAAAAAAAAAAAGGCAACTTTTAAGGACTTTAAAAAAGATATTCCAGAGAAAACTTTC
>CADDXX010000339.1:677107-764943 GCA_902810485.1 Alauda arvensis | reverse complement strand
GAGTGCTAAAGAGAAGACCTCCCAGAGAGAATAAAAAAAAAAAGAAAAAAAAAAAAAAAAAGGCAACTTTTAAGGACTTTAAAAAAGATATTCCAGAGAAAACTTTCCAGGAAAACTTCCTTCACTTTAGAAAAGGAAATTCTTTATCCTTTTGTTTTCCAAACACAGAGTGCTAAAGAGAAGACCTCCCAGAGAGAATAAACACAAGCCAGTGCAGAAAACCATGCCAGAAAGGATTTCATTTTTTACTGAGGCTTCTTCAGATTGCAGGTTTCACAGTGTCCATTCWGATACACGTTCTTGCTGAGAGCTTTGTTTAATGCATGCTTCAAAAAAGGAGCTTTTAGTGCACTTGATAAAAGCAAGATTCTTTTAGATTGTCGTTTGAGCAACATGTCAYATGAAAGGTAAGTGGAAGGTTCAGTTCTCCTGGACAGCTGAGACTCTTCCACTCTACCACAGCCCCCATGTGTTTGCTGTAAATGCAAATCTCACATGGGAACTGAGGCTCACCTCAAATTTATRCATGCAGTGCTAGAGAATGCTATTCACCCGCAGGTGAGCTGAGGGGAGAATCCACATTCTGCTTTCATTGCACATTTTCTGTAAGTTCAGTGATATCCTGCTGGAATAAGGAGATGGAGCCTAAAAGGGAAGTGTAATATGTGTACCAGAGAACATTTAGAGAAAATTACACAGGCAGGGTCCTTCAGGGGTTGTGTAGTCCTTCATCTTGTCCCATGGCAGGATGGGCTACTGTTGAACCATTTCTGACAAGGACTGGTTATACAGATGAAGGCTCCAGAGTTGCATGGACTCAATAAGACCCTTAAGCCAGTCTTTCTCTGACAAAGTTGTCTCCCAGACATCTAAAGCAAATCTCCCTTGCTGAAATTTAAACTCAGTATGTCTTTTTCCAAGTGGGAACTGGAGAGAACAAATTATTCCTTCCTTTCTGGTAGCTATTTCTTACATATTTTAAGATTTCTCTCATGTCTTCCCTCCCTCTTCTTCTCCTGTCCTAGATTAGATAACCCATTTGCCCTTTCACAGCATATTGCACTGGCTAATGAAATCCAGGAATCAATTACATAGATTACAAGGGTCTTGAATGACAGCATAGCAAAATACAATATCCAGCCTTGTGTCTGAATGAACAGCATGTGAATACTTATTCAACACCAGTATTTGCCTGTGGTGCATTATGGCTTTATCTAATTAATTACATTATGAAGTGCTTGATTATGATAGCAGTGAATGTCTTTCCTGCTCACTCTTATCACTTGCTTAAAACTATTCTGTTCAGCTGAGATATACATGCATCTGAGAGCTCATTTAGATATTGCGTACCAAACACTGGATTCTCATTCCTGAGTAGCTTTATTATATTCAGAATCTGTTATCTGATGATCAGAGTTACTAAATAAAGCCTCCTAATAACTTCAGCAAATCAGATTATTCACAAGTTAAATGGGGGGAGGGATGATGGGAGGGCGGGGGGGGGAGGAAGAAGAGCAGCCTGAATTATTTATTCATTTCCCCATTTTCAAGACCTTTCTCATCCCTCTTTGTGCCAAGCCTTCAAGATGTAATTGGAACTGTTAGATACACTCCTTCAAAAATGTTCTCTGAACAAATTACCACGAACCATTCTCTGAAATGAATGGATCACAAAGAGCACCACTTCTTCAAAGGAAAGCAGGCAAGCTGATATTCGAGTCTTTGGTCTTTTATTGGTCGTCATTCACTTCCTCAGAACATTCTTGGAAAATGAGCTATTTTATTTCTTGATTGTTTCCAAAGCAAGATTCTTTATGCAGTTCTCATAATATCAATTTTAATTGAATGTTTTCATTCCTGTGTAAAGTTTCATTTTAAAGACATTCACATCTAGGAGACGCCTTGGTCTTTGCCAAATGTGTTCCCATTTTTCTGTTTTGTGAACCATCATTGCATTAGGATTGTTGTCCCTCAATCATACACATGTATCAACCTATATTTTTAACACGTAAAGGCCAAAATTAAAACAAAGAAATAATTTYTTAAACTCCCATCAGATCTAAAAGAGAAATAATTTGGTTGTCCAAAGTGAGTACATCATTTACATGTTATTTCTCAGTATCCTTAGTCATGTAGCAACAACTTGCTCATGTGTGAGCTGAGTTACAAAGTATTTATCCATAACACAGGTGTTGGCTTCAGCAGAGCTCTGAGAAAAACATTTCATCCTTAAGTAATGAGTGTGTGAGCTCTGTCTTGTGGCACATTAGTGTGGGATCAGCATGGGTACAAATAAACTTAGTGCCTTGAGTTGCTTTTACTGTCCTGACAGAGAAGTGAATAGGCCTTATGAAACATCCTGGATCTTTGCATCAATGATGAGGTTTATATTTCTGTATTCTATATGGAATATCTTTATATCAGTACTGAGCCAGAACCAAAGAAAGGAAGCCTTCAATCCACATGCATCAGGAAATTTGAATGTTCCATAGCAGGAGATCATGGTGCATCCACTCACACTCAGACACAAAAACTGGGAGCTCCTGAAAGAGGTTTGGTTGTTGGATATGAATGAAACWGAGGGATTTCAGGAGAATGATGATTGTGTGTAAAAGATTTTTTCCAGGGCTAAGGTGGCAATTGGACTGTATAATGCTTTCACTTGAAAACAGTTTAGCACTGCTGCCATTTCCCATCTGTATGGGGCACTGTGGGGAGATGAGATTCATCCTCTCATGCCAGATGTCACTAAAATAAAACAGTGAGACAGATTCTAAGAGAAGCTGAAGGATCCAGCTGTGGAGAGTCTGAACAGCATTATCTTTTGCAGACCGTGAATCACTCTCAGAGGCCCCAGTTCATAACCTGGAGGTCACACTGATGTTTGCTCTGAAGGCAGCACTCCTGGGGGTGTAAATGAGTAGGATTGTTCCARATGTCTCTCCACCTCAAACGCCAGAATATTGACTGGATGATTTAAGCAGAATAAACAGTACTATATGAACCCAAAATAATCTGTGCAAGGGTCATCTTCCTTCTACTGCTGGTAATAAAGCTCAAAAATTGCAGGGGAAAGACTCTTAGACCTCTTATATAATCCAGGTATTCTGATGTGGTTTCTCTAGAAAGGTTATCCTCAGTTAGCAGGAAAAAAAAATAAAGAAAAAAAAAACTGCTACACATTAAATGCCATGCTATTATTTTCCAGTTTTAAAAGAATGATGAGGCTGAGTATGGAAGAACAATTAAACAGTGCAGTAATTATATTGATTAATACTGGGATTATGTCTGACATTTGTAATATAAATTGAAGGACAACCCACAACATGGATATGTGTGGTTATGACATTTCTTTAAGTGCCCTGAGAGATTAAATCACTAAATGAATGTGAGTCATTACACAGTTATCTTTGTGTTTTCCCCTTTTCAATTTTTTTTTTCCAGTTATTTGGGAAATAAGAGAAAGAGATGGCGTTTGGAAACTTTTATGAAAAGTCCTTGTTTTTCCCTGGCGCTTCAGCTTCAAAGCAAAGAGGATCTGAAGAGACAAACAAAAACACTCTTGTCTTCTGAGTTCAGAGCAATGCACACAGCCGTGGAACGTATTCCTTTGCTCCTGTGCAAATGTGGACGCACTGTCACCTTGAAATGCTCAGCCCCAGGGACCAGCTGTCTGTAACCCAAAGCCTGGTTTGATTCAGCACAGCTCTGTGACCTTGCCTAAGTTTCCTGAGAAAATTGTTGCTCAGGTGTGAGGGAATCCATGATGTGCAATCATGCAAGACAAACAAAGCAAATGCAGACAACGTTGTAATTGTTGAGACGATTGTGATAATCAGGAGCACAAGGGTTAAAGAGGAAAAATTCTGGCTGGAAAAGCTGAAATTCCTAAAGGAAAAAAACAAAAACCAGAGAAAGGTAAGAATCATTGTTGCCGACCCGAGTTCTCCGTGGCTGCGGTAACCCCTCGCGGCCAGCCGAGAGCCGGGACAGTACAACGGGGCTCGGGATTCAGGCTCTGAGCGGCTCGAGGCTCACCTTTTATCAGCTGGGCTTAGCAAAAGATGAGACGGTTTCTTGGCCAGAAGATCTGAGGTTCCATTTATTAAGGGGAACAAAAAGCACACGTGGCACTCCAGATTCAGCATAGGCCCAAGAACCCAGCCCGGCCGGAACCGGCCGGGCTTTATGGTGTACAATGTGGGGGGGGCGTGGTTACCATTAGGCTCCGATTACCAGGGGCAGAACCTGACCCTGACCTCGCTTGAGGGAGAGACTTTCTCTCCCTCAAATCATAAAATGACAAACATGCCACTCCTGGGAGTGATGGCTATCTGCCTTTCCTCACCATTCTCATGTGTGCCTGCCCAGACAAGACAGCCCAGGTGACTGGGCTGAGCTGGTTAATTCTGAGACTCACAGCACAACTCTTCCCCACCTCCTGGGCACTAGCAAATAACTTTCAACAGAAAATATTTTGTGTCTGGTAGCAGCCACACTGTAATTGTGAAAATCCAAGGATACAAGCAAGAATAATTCTGAAGGAAGAAGAATATACATTACTAGWACATAAAATCCTCAGTAATAGTACTTTATTTTCCTTTGACCAATTCTGTTTCAGATMTGAAGAAGCACTTGAATACTCAAAATGTTATTTTGCTTTTTCCCTCAGTTACATGAACTGATCTAACAACATGTATTACTTYTTTTGACAAGTCTTCTTGTAATAACATAAATGCTTCCTATTTTTTCCTATCTGTTTGTATTCTATACTCAGGAGTAAAAGGTGAGGCCATACAGATGAGGTAGCTGAAAAACTGGTGATACCAATATTTCTTGTTAATTTATTCTAATTTTTCAAGGCAAAAACAAAAGCAGAGAGAGTTCTGAAATGTCAAAAAAAACCTGGGCTAAATTATTCTAGGAGTCAAACTTGGAGATTTTTCAGTATTTAGCTTCATATTGTCAACAGTGGTTCTATTCTACAAAACTAAGTGTCTAAAAATAAAGTTTAGTTAGTTATTCCAATTTTTTCAACTTTTCTGTTCATCCAAGATTTTCCTACACACAAAAAAAATTTCACCCACCCAAATGCAGTGGATTTCTGCATTTATTTATCAGAACTGCAGAAACAATAAATTATTGATTATTCCAACMGCTCAAAATCTCCTCCATATGGGCAGGATAATATTTGTGTGAAACATTTCTTCTCYGTACAGGCCAGATCAGATGATCCCCTTCTGAGAACATGGCATGAGATATGCATCATTTACTTGTGAAAGTCCTTCATTGTTCCCAAGCTGTCAGACAGCAGTTTTGTTACACCATGCTTTTTCTCCCAGCAATTTATTTCCTTCTGGATTGATGTGCAAATTCTCTTACTGAAGCTGAAAAATGCTGGACTCTTACCAAATCGTGAAGCATGCTGGTATAATGGTGCACAGGAKAAGGGGATAAATCCATGCATATTTGGCTTGGTGTGTATCTGTTCAGGTTTGTGGAAACACTGGACAGAAGCATCTGTTAAGTAATCATCTACTTCAAAAGGAATATTTCATCATTTTCTTGGTAAGATAAAGAGGAGAGCTAGAGCTCCTCATGATAAATATTAAACTTAGTAATTAAATTTTCATATTTACAAGGTCTACGTAGTAAAACTCCTAAACTAAATAGTCTTCATTTGCATATATTTCAATTTAAAGGGCATTGCTAGAGGACAGTATCTCCAAGACAATAATGAGCTGTTTTCATTAACCATGCCCTAATGATTTCAGCAGGCTTGTACTTCAAGAGTTGTGAGATGGTTGCCCCAGCGAGACCAAAGAAATAAGTGCACATCTTTAGTTATCTCCCCTTCCATGTAAGCCACTAAGTTAGGAGACTATTTCCTGCTCCTGGGTTGATGTACTCATGAACCTCTTAAAAAAGATTTAATTGAACTTGGTGTTGGTAAGGAATCAGGAAATGAAGCCTGATCTCAGTTATAGCTCTGGAAATCTGGAATAATGCAAATGAAGTATTGTAGGAAGAAACAGACTTTAATTTTTTTGCTTCTACAATCCTCAACATAAAGAGAACTCTAATCTRCTTAATTCCTCTTACTGTTGACAATATGTTTAAAATTACATTTAAAAGTACCACAGGAATTGACATGGTTTTTCCTCATCTTGCAATTGTCCGGTTATTGTTTATATACAATCTTCCAATATATCTGTCATCACAGTATAAGAAYTTTGAAAATTACATTGGGCAAATTTGTTATTCAAATGTGACAGATCTTCCATAACATGTGATTTATTTTCAAGGTTTTCTCTCAAAAAAAAACCAATATGTAATACTTTTTTCTTCTGTCAAGTCTGATTTAACTGGTRCATATTATCCTCCATACTGCCTAGCAATTATCACCAAACAGTAGAAAACAGACTTACAGAGGCCTTCAGTCAATCATATTGTTTATCTCTTGCTCTCCACAGATCAACTAGATCTTTGTTATTCCAAATGACCATTTGTCCAGTTTGCTCTTTAAAGGCTTTAATCATGATGGAATTTCCACAGCCTCCCCAGGYAACATCTTCCAGTATCTAATTATGACTGTGAGGTTTTGTCCTAGGGTTACAGTCATAATTTTGTTCTGTCACATAACCATACCTTAGCATCTTCCAGCTTTATCCAAAATGAGCGTCAATCACTAATGTAGCCATGTTAAGTTCATTTAAATAATAGACATTAACCTGCTATTTGTGCCATGCCATCCCAGAGGGGCTGTGACACACCAAGAATGGATGTGGTTTCCAGGTTCAGCTGTATGAATCACAAGTTCCATCAAACATTCTGTGGGGATATTCTCACCTACTACTTCACAGGACCATGGAGTGATAGCTGGGGATGACCTTGGGAGTACCTCTGGTCTAACATCTGCCTTGAAGGGGAACTCTGGTCATATGGATCTGATCAGCTGTGAGTCTGTGTAGATATTACTTTCTTCCGTGGTGATGAAGTGACAGCCCAGATCCAATAATCCARTGAAACATATGGTTAATGTCATTCTGCAAACTTTATTGAAATTGCTCATGTACTTAAATTCAAACTCATGAATAAAACCTTAGGCACTGTAACCTATAAAAACAGAGTTTATGCYGAGATTGAGATGATATTGGAAGAATCATCAGGAGAGAAGAGGAGAAACAACACACCAAATTGTTGCTTTGAGAATACTGCAAAAATTTAAATAACSCAGTTAACGTGTTCTGTGATTAACAGCATTGTTTTGTGTACATGAACCTTTCCAGTAGTTTTTTGGCTTGTTTAAAGGCTTGCACTGAGACAAACATCATCCCAAAGTTCCTGGATTAGAGGGGAAAGTGCCTGCTCCAAGCCTGAGATATCAGAGTTCTGCTCTGAATATCACTTGTTAGCTTCTGAGCCCAAGTCCAGCTGCCAACCTGCCAGAATCTCAGTCCTCATCAACTGCCTGTGAAGTGTGTTGTGACAGGTATTAATTGATGATTACAGGGAAGACCAGCTGAGGACTGAGAAAATCACTGAGGCTCCTGTTGTAGCAGTCTGGGCTTCCCTCCAATCTCCTGGACCCCAGCAGATCCCATACCTATTCCCTGAGAGCAAAGCCCATACTCATACCATTAATTCTGGCTCAAAATTCCCTACAGTGAATACTGGGTAAAAATAACCACTTAATTTGAAATGTATGTGCTCTCCCTCACTATGTCCCTCTCTTTCTCTCCACATGGTCCAGCTCCAGCAACCATCCATGCAGATGAATTTGTGCCCAAACTCCAGCCCTTCCCACCTGTCTGACCAGCTTTTGGCCTTCTCAATGTCCTGGTGCTTGATGCTTTCCACTTCTGACCCTCCTGCTTGCCCCAAGGCCAAATCTCAGACTCAGAGTGACTTCCCAGCAATCTGCTGCTCTCCTGTGGTCACTGGAAAGGTGATGGGCCAGAGGAATGCAGGCAGTGAAAGCCAGACATCCTTGTACAAATGCAGAGAAGAGTTTTCAGATGCCAAAGAGGAATTTGGGGATTTGTGCAGAACAGTACAGTCTCAGAGATTTTTATTAAGAAATCAGACATTTTTTAAAAATCCCTGTCTGGTGCATCATATTTTTCATGACTAAGCTCACAGTTAAAGCAGAGTGAGAAAACCCCAAATGAACTGAAGTAGATTAGGCCACAGATAACCATACAGGATATGGTTAAAAACAATAAAGGACTCCATCATCCACAAGTTCTGTAAATAACTCAGAAATCTCTATGCTCCCTCTGAAATATAAATTTACACCCCAAGTTTCAGGTAAGGGAATAATTCAAATACCTGTATAGCACCAAAGATATGATGGTAAAAAAAATACTTATTTTTAAAATGCAAAATCCTCTCAGAATAYTGAATTTTAAAATTCTATTTAGAAAAATACCAGAAAGTGAATGTGGGGAACCTAATACAATTGTTCATTTTGCATTTATTTTTTCAGTGATGCCCCTAATTTTGTATCAATTAATATATTTGTATACTAAATTTATATTTTCCTGAAACATGAGTCTACTTCAGAAACATTGTAAATAGATATATGTGTTTTGAAAACGCCAAATACTTATTTCTGTAATTTCCATAAAATTTCCTTTAAAATATGAAGAAAAAAGCCCTGGGGGCCAGAGACGGGGTTGGGGGGGGGGAGAGGAGGGGCAGAGGAAGATTTTTAAAATTCAGAACTGTTTCAGGGGTTTTTAACATCTTTTCTTGCCAGCCCTAATTATCTACAGTTTTGGCTGAGGTCTATGAAAGTATCTGTATGTTTAAAATAAATATGCATCCATATTTAGCTGATTCATATGCTCTCAGAACAGCTTTATTCTTTATTCTTCCCCATCTGTTTCAGGGATGAAAGGAACAAGAACACTAAGTCCATACAATGGCTTAAAACCCATGTATTTTACTTTCTGTCACCTTAGTTTTGTTCTGCCTCTGATGTAAATTATTTAATGTAAATACTAAGATAAAAATCATAAAAATTCTGAAGTATTTGCCTACAGTTCTTGCTATTCTCAGTGGTGCCAGAGCCTTCTGTTGAAGGTTTTATATTAATAAATTACTCTTTTAATTATTGAAATTGCTTCAATTATTTTTTTTCTCTGGAGGTAACTATGTAAAATAAAACAAAAGAATTATAATTGATCAGGAGATACAATCCAACCTAACATGAGATTTGTCTCTAATGCAGTCAAATAAAAATCTATTTCCATTCCACTGTGACCTAATGCTGAAGAAGCGTGTAATTGGAATTAGAGTGAATATAAGAGTCACAAAATATCAGAGYTGTGATGTTATTATATTGATCATCGTGGTATTTGTCTTGACGAACTATAAAAGAATATGAACACTTCCATCAGAAACATTACAGAAAACTTGACAGGCAGTTTCCTTTCATGGATTTAATCCCACATGGCCCAGTGTCCATGACAGAAAGGACTGGAATCTTGGCTATAATCCTTGGTGCTTTTTTTTGAATTTAGAAATAAGAAATATAAATGAAAAACTAAGATTTTAGAATTGTAGCAAGTTTGCTGTGAATATAAACCAGYAAAGCTCAGCCAAAGTGGAGTGAGCTATTTGGATTTACAGCTGGGAGGACTGTACCAAMAAATTATGTGTGTGGGAGAATATGGAAAAAGAAAATCAGAGAAAAGAAGATAATTTGGTTTCAAATACAAAAGTATGTTAATTAGAAATATTCCAGTCTGTCAGTTAAAATTTACAGAAGTCCTTTTGGGAGGAGGATGGCAAGCCATGATGCAGAAAATAGCTGTTTTCCATCACTTGCTTGCTTCTTAACTGCCCAGAAATCTGGGAATTATCTTTACCATCACCTCATGAAGGGATGGATAAAATGCTCCATCATTCACTGATCATGAGTAGTACATGGGCTGTAAAGACACTCCCTAGCACATATTCAGTTATGAGGATAAACCTGATGTGGCTCATAAGGCAAAAATATAATAAAGTAAAATAACTGCTGCATAAAAGCTAAATAAACAAATGTTGTTTCACATGCTTGAAGTAGTTCCAAGATAATAACACTCAGGAATCAGCTGGTAAAAAGGTATTTATTCTTTATATTCACTTCAATGGTATAAAGAGAGGTCTTTTATTTGTCACATTTTCATTTCTTTTCAGCAGATTTTCCATGAGTAATAAACTCTTGACTTACATACAGTTCAATAGCACTTTGTAAATTAGAGCCAATCAAGTTTTATATAAATTATGGGTATACAAGACACATGATGAGTGAAAGAATGCTGAATCCCAGCATCAGGCTAGTACTTTTCATGCCACTGTTAATCAGTTTTGTGAAGTAATTTTGTTATTTTCCTAAAATTTAAAGATATTTTTTCTATTTTCTCTTGTTTCTGAAATTTGTGAAGCTGGCAAAGGAAATTATAACTTAAAATTTTTTTTCCAGTTCAGTGTGACTTCAGACTTCACTGTCTGATCATCCAATTCTAAAACAGCCAAGCAGAGCCTTTTGCCATTCACTAGCTTTGATTAATTCGTCAGTGGATCTATTTTTGCATACATACAAGAGCACTATGCTACACTCAAGATTTTAAAATTATTTATCTTAAAGTGGTCCCAGAAAGCTCTGTGCCTCTCTGCTGGATTGATTTGTGCCAGGCCACATCCAGTGGTGGCAGCTTTGCCCAGGAGGGCAGGTGGGCAGGATGWGTGCTCCAGGTGAGAGATGCAGGCTGCAGTATCTGTTTGATTCAGACTTGGGTCGTTTTATACAATTTCACAAAACAACAAAAGAGTTTGTTTCTGTTCCATGGTAAAATAAGAACAAATTTGAAAATTTAAGGACGAAATGGATCTGATTATGTCTGTGCCATCTCTGCTGCTGCTCACAGCTCCTGCTGGATGGGAGCTGAAGTGATTCCTCAGTGAAAAGGGGGATGTTGCTGTCAGAATCAGTCAGAGCTACTTTAGATTATTGCTTTACTATCTCAAAAGATTACAGTTTTAAAAATAGCCACTTGCATGTTTACCGTTCTTTTTTTTTCCCATTACTTTAAAGAATTTATTAATCTCTTACTGTTGGTGTAAAATAAAATTGCTGTTTAGAAAATTACTGACTCTTGAAAAGTGTGTAGCACAGATTTAAAGATATTCTTTCAGAGATAAAATCCTCTGAGTGTCTGTCACAGGTCAGGAGACATGATGCATTAGAGACTTAAGCGTTTAATTAATTATGCACAAAGTCAGTTCCAAAGTTATTTTTTAAACCATTTAAAATGAAAATGCTTCATAAAATAATTTTAAAGTGCAGACCTTCAGCACATCCTCCTGTGTGATTTAGACATACTTTTATTTCTTAGTCACATCTAAGGCCATTGTCTAAGTTTATCACACAGATTTATATTGTGGAGTGAAAAGTCTAAAAGAAACCTCACTTTTTATGAACTGTGATTCTTTTTCACTTAAGTACTACTCTATTTGGAAAAAAAAAAGCAAATAAAAATCCCAGAAAACCCACAAACACTTTTCTGCAAAATTTTAACAATTACTGTCAATCCAAAATTTGCTGAATTCTCACTTGCCTTTTTCAAGAACCAAGAGCAAAGATAATTTTTACAGTCCATATATATCTGCTTGATTTTCTTAGAATTCAATCAGGTTGCAATTTTTGATAAAAACAGGAATTGTCTCTGCCTTGCACTAAAATGGGGCTTATAGGAACAAACAACAAAAGCAAAAAAAGTGCAGAGACACTGTGTTTCCAGTCACTTCATTGTTTTGGGAGGTRGGTTGTAATCACCATCATATTGCAGTTATTAAAGAAGAACTTGGTTCAATAACAGCTGCTTGAAAGAGAATCTTGGATATTGAAAAGGAGTAGACAGGGAAAAGAAACATTTTGATAACTTTCACGGGTTTATATTGGGTTCCAATTTCTGCCTTTCCACTGTGGATATCTTTAAGTATCTAGTGTGGGCTGGGGGAAGTGGGTGTGTCTAGAATAACCCTTACCAACTTGTTTAAGTGGGATTGCAAAGTAAATRGAAATGTAAAGGTTGTAACAATACAAAGAACATTGATAGCAAGTTCTGATAACAGCACAGCAGCTGTTCTTTAACTGAGCTGCAGAAAAAGGGCTGGCTGAGAAATGTGACTCAGTCTGGGACATGTAGGGAATCAAGCTGCTGGGGAATTCACTGCAACCGGGTCAGAAAACCATGCTATTCAGTATTACACAGGGCAGCAATGCCAGCGAGGAGGGCTTCAAGATGCTAAGCTAAGTCTTTGCTTCTGCTGCTCTCCCTCTCCATCGCCTTTCAAAACAGCAAACATCATCTCTGGTGTGCTGTTACACCATATCACAACACACACCATAGAAGTCTCTGTCTTCATTTAGTCCTCTCAATTCTAGTGTTAAACATTTGATTCATTACAATGAGAACAAATCAATGTAGAGCAGCACAGATGCAGTCCTGCTCATGCAGAAGTGTCAGAGAGGCAATGGAGTCAGTTGGTTTGCAGGTGTGAAGCCTGAGGGGGGCAGGTGAGGCTCTGTGGTGTAAAAGGGCCTTGTTTTGCTGCTCATGGTATGGTCCAGCCAAGCAATGGCCAAACACAACACAAACACGAAGGGTTTTCTAGTGCTTACTGTAGTCTGTTCCAGGTAAAAAGGAAATCTATTTATTCATTTCCCACTTTGCTCCTGTCAAAGGAGATAACACTTGCCATTAAYGGGAGATGAAATTTGCCTGCTGATTGGTAGGTTATTGAATTGACCTTTGATTTGCAGGGATACATTTGRAAATTTTGCTTCTTAAATGGGATTTCTCCTAAAAGATATAAGAAATCCCTCCAAGGATATTTACAGTGACTGGTTATCTGGTGTTGACATTAATTGTGCTGGCATATTTTGCTGAACAGCCTCAAGTGTAACAGTAGCTGAACTGTAAGACCCTTCCATATATAACAGTCTAACTTAATATACTTCATAGATGTAACCCYTGCCTTGTGCCTATCTCTCAGCTGAAAGAATTTGGGCAATTTTATGCAGATGTCTCGTGGGCTGAGCCCTGTAGGTGCATTCATAATGATTAATGATGTGCTTTTATTTGCTGCATATCTGTACACAACATCAGCTTTTTGTTGGCTTTTTTTTTTTATAAATCTGGTGTCTGAAGAGAATAAATGACTTTTCAGCAAATATATTGTAAAAGCAAAATATCTAACATCCTATAGCAGAGCTCAAAACTTTTCATGTTCCAGATTACAGTCTACACATGGACACAGCCCTTCCTGAATCATGTTTAAATAGCTTTTTTGAGGTAGTTTTATCAATTACCAATATTTAGTTAATCACTTAGAGTACTATCAATCAAACGTGTTTGGCATGAAATCTGATGTAAAATGAAACAATACTTTGGCAGCATTTTTTCAGTTTTGACCAGTTAAATACCTTCTTTTTCTGTGGCATGGGACTGTACYCTTTCAAATCCAGCTTACAACTGCAGAGAGCTCAGGGTGCTGCTGCTGCAAAGAGTAATGTCAATTTACTTGTGAGGGGGTGAATGTGGGCCAGCACAGCTGAGTGTGACCACAATGGCACCGTGTCACAGCAGGCTGTCTCTGTCAAGGGTGGTGTGATGGGGTGCTGAGGTAGCAGTGCAAGGTAACAGTCTGCAAGCTGTAAGTGCTGCAGCTTCTGTGTTAGCACTCACTACCAGATGGATTGCTCCTCCTGCAGATTCCCTTTTCCTGTGTCTGGTAAAGGTTTATTGAGCTTTATCYGGTAACATGACAGCTTTATAATTTGTTGGTGATAATACATCACGAATTTATGGAGTTATTGGTATTGGCATGTTAACTGAATAAATGGAATGTTTGTAATTAACAGGTTGAGCATCTACCACTATCAGCAAAAAAAGGTGCTCCAGTTAAATAGGAGGACACTGTGGTTCCCCAGTCTCTTATGATCTTTCCCTGAGCATTCACTGACTGGCCCTGTGTGAGGAATATTGCTAGTGCTGGTGATGTGTGGGTTTGACAGTGAACAGTTATTTTCCTCATGTCTTATTAACAACAACTAGATAACAGGACACAACTGACACCAAACATTCTCTGTTGTAATCTGTCACTCAAAAAAAAAAAATAATAGCCACATATCACACAAGGAGACATGAGCATGGCAGGTCATTAATATCATCTACCATGCAGCAAATTGCTTGTCATGCTTCCTTTATACTCATTTATGACTAAAGAGGACTGCTCAAAATGAGAAACAACAAATATTTTTYACACTGCCTCATTGGTTAATAAAGATGAATTCCCTAAGTTTCTCCCAGCCCTGACTAGTTGAATCAAAGGGAAAAAAATCAAGGTAACAAGAAAAAGGTCATATACAAATTTATGATCAAGGAAGCTTCATAGACTTTGACAATTAAATATTTGCTTTAAAAAATTTTATGTTTTACATGTTTTATTTCCATCCAGAGTAGTATGATATCATAAAAGAAATTAATCATAATCTTCAGTATCTATGTCTAAAAGTAGTATATGTCTAATTGAAGGTAGGCATTAATAGTTCTGTCACTCAAAAAACTTCATATCATTACAGAAAGAAGAGTAAACTACAACTCAGGAATGGTATTAGGATAACAGACTTATTTTTCTTCAGCTGCCTTTTTTTTTCTTCAGCTGCATTTNCCTAAAGAAACTTGAGCTTATCACCTGCTTTTGAAGAAAGATTTGCATGTGTGGCAAAACTACAGAGTCAAATTTGGATATTCTCCTATTCTCCTGCTAAAACTGAGTAGGCAATAATCATTATGTATTAAACWGTTAAAGAAGTGCATAGCAAAATAATATAATAATAAGAGACCACACAATACACTGAAGTGGGAACAAATCATTGTGTTTACTAAAGTAAAAACACACAAAAAATGTGTCTTGAGAATGTGCCAAGTGGGTGAAACTTTCTTGTTGTCTTTACAGCCTGATGTGTTTCTTTCTTACCAGTCTTTCATTCCCTCTGYCACTAAAACATTTTGATGTTTCCATCACTGAAGTACCAGAACATTCTATGGGTTGGGTTGGACTGGTTTCAGCCAACTTCTCCAAGAATTATTATCCCTAGGGAGAAGGCTGGAATTTAGTTTAAACTCTCTTCATGGTCAAGACWCTCAGCTTGCCAAAGAATGCTCTCTATCTGCCAGTACCTTTCACCTCATATAATGCTGGAGACATTTTAAAGCACTCTCATGATAAAAGGATTACATTAACCAGCTCTATCCCTCTAAGRTTACCAGATCATTTTGTCAGATATAATTGCATGCAATATTCTGCCATATAAATAAATRCTGTGAGTTCAATGCAGGAGCAATTTCAGAGAAGTAATTAAKACTGCTGTCTAATTCTCAATATTGCTGAATTTTCCTCCTCCCTTGCTTCTTCTTTTCCCTTTATTTAGTCCTTTTGTTCTCTGTTTTGAGTAAGTTCTTTTCTTCCCTTTCTACAACAATATTATTCCCACTTTTCTTTTCCCTAGGAGCTTTACTTTTGACATGAATCTCATGCAGTACCTGGCAGCTTGTTGTGGTCTGTTGTAATGTCAGAATGCTTTTGAAGGCATCCTGAGTGGAAAGTCTTAATGCTCAGATCTAAGGAGGTACAGTTTCTTTCCTCCTGTCCTTTCTGGGGCTTGTTACCCATCACTGTAATAATAAAAGGTACCAAATAAAAAAAAAAAAGATATGTGGTGATCCATCAACACTTGCTACCTCATAGGCTCAGGAGAATGTACCTAATTAGCAAACTGCCCAAATTCTTAATCCTCACTCTCCTAAAGCTTAAAATGCTTATACAAATTGTACAAATCTGATTCTTCCTATGAAACTGGAATTTTCTTTGAGTTCAAAGGGAGTATTGTGAGTGTGACAGGTTGCCAAGCATCCTAAAATTGATGTACCAGACACTCTGCTGTTGCAATTGATTCTGTTTCATTGATTTCACTAACAATATTCCAGTTTAATGATGAAAAAACAGGTATAAGGCATGTTACTTATGTTATAGTCTYGGATGGATTGATTGGCTTCTATCAATGGTATTGGAATTGGTGAGGAAGAACATCAATAACCTAACTCACAGAATTGAGATAAATGATAACCTGTAGTCCTGGCTCTACCTTAATGAACTTCTATAAATAACAATTCTCTGCTTTAATATTTTTAGAAATGGTGCTCAGACTATTGTTGGAATAAAGTTRTGTATGATACTGGTGTTTGAGTTTCTAAGAGAGATGATAATGAAAAAGTACAGATGCWAGATTAGGTTATAAAATCATGTCAACAAAGTTTTGTTATACTATGCCCTTTTTTTTCAGAAAAAGAAAAATCTCCCATTACTTTGGTAAGCTACAGATCTCAAAGAAATCCTTGTTTCAAGGACTGTTTTAAAAATACAGATTCTTTGACTGAGTCATCATTCTCATAGACCTGAAGTAGCATATTAATAATGCGGCCCAGATTGAGCAGGGATTGTTGGGGATTTTACAAGATTATCTCCAGCAATCTCTTGCTTMAAAAGTCAGTATGTGATTCTATTTTCTTCATTTTCCACAAAATGAAGCATTATTAGAAATACCAGTGAGTGCTATGCTATGTTTCTTYCAAAATGTCCATCCTTTGTAGAAATAGGAAGAGGGCAGGGGGATATAGAATGCTTCAAAATCTAACCATTTTAACACAAAAAAATGAGCTCTGACAAGGCTTCACTGATGGAGACATGCTCCCAAGTCAAAAAGAAGTTCCTACAGTTGTGCATGCATATACACAGCCATAGTTATATTAATATACGTATACGTATAATATACGTATGAAATAATGCATTTTTATTCAGACTTTTCTAGAAGTCACATTGAACTACTATTCAGAAGGAAAAAATGGCTTGCATAAAATACTACATGACCAGTAATAATCTTTTTATTTATCATCATTTTCCTTGGGTCTAAAAGTGTGGTGCTGGCACACTTCTGTCAAAAACATCTCTGGAAATGAAATCAAAACCCAATGGGAATTCTATTTAGCAGTAGCTCAGCAGTGTTCTGGTCTGACTTGTTTGATAGTTTTCTTTTTCTATTCACAGTGAGGATATGGACAATCCTCCATTTATTTCCATAAGGACAGCCAAGTGTTGTGATTCAGAGAAGTGTGATATGACATACTGATAGAAGTCTGAAAAGAAGGGCTGGTGAGGTTTTATTGATTATTCTTCTCCTTCTTTTTTTTTTTTTATAATTAAAATTTTTTGCTATTGAAGAGCACAGCAAAAGAGAGAGCTTGCCCTGAGCATTTCAATTTAAAGCCACAGCTTCAAAAGAGGTCACTTTTCTTCTGGAGTATCATGGCCTGTCACTACCAGGATATCATTTGGCACATGGATGTTTTCCGTTTACCACAGAATATTTTCATACAAAATATCATTCCAAGAAAATCTCAGTGTAGATGAWAGTATCTTGAAGAGGTATCAGTTGTCTAAATTCATTAGCAGGACAAGCATCCTATGACACAAAATGTACAGAACTGTACAAAATAGAAGACAGAGAAACAGAGAAAACAAACATACAGCCAAAACAATACAATACAAACAAATACAAAAAGAATTTACTGGTCATGTGCTCAAGTTAAGTCAAGATGACTTTGCTACCAATGAAATGTTACCATCTCCTCCATATCTTTGGTCTTAATCAAGAAAACAATAATGTTTTACACTCAATCCTGTTTCTTTTGGAGTTTATTCCTTGGGTCATTATTCTTCATGCTGGAGACTATTAAAGCAGCACATCATAGAAAGAAACATGTACCTAGCACCACGTAGACAAATCTCACCTTCAGAAGTATTGCATCAAAAGGGTTCAATTTTAAAATGGAAGCAGAAGCAAAA
Source organism: Alauda arvensis (assembly GCA_902810485.1). Taxonomy (NCBI): domain Eukaryota; kingdom Metazoa; phylum Chordata; class Aves; order Passeriformes; family Alaudidae; genus Alauda; species Alauda arvensis. Next base: position 746,982 of record CADDXX010000339.1, on the reverse strand, counting down.
TAAACCCAAACCCCAACAAWCTAGATTTACTGAGATCATGAGTCAGAGTTCTGAAGTTTTCCTKTCCTTATTAATTTAATCTACTATTCACTGCTKTACTCTTTCTCCAGCAGACAATTTCATATTTCAGAGTTAAGTCCAAAGATCATAGTGCYGACAGCTGCTTTCTGTCAATGTCTGTGATCCAGTAAAGAAGTCAGGTTTCTGACCAGGGAATATTTCCTAAACACTTTTAAGAAAAAGGGATAAGTAAATTATATTAGTCTGGCAGTTAAGCTTCAGTTCTAGCTTTAAAAAACTCCACAGTACATTCAGAAATCTTCAGACGTGAAAATTAAAGGCAATGAAAGTGAGAATAATTTACACTTGGCAGGTGCTGATTTTGGGATGAGACATGTTGCACAGCAGGATGATAGATTTTGATTCAATGAAATAGATAATTATAGAATAGTAGAAAACACACTGAGGATACCACTAAATTGAGATCTTAAAAGGACAGGTAAAATATATGTTTGGTTTAATTTTTTTCTTCCACTTATTCCTTGTTCTACTATTTTACCCACCCCCAAAGGCATAGTTATAGCTTAATTATCCTTTCATTTTTGTTGCTGAAAAGCCAAATGCCTTGTCTCAGCTAATCATTTTGTATGGTTTAAACCACAACAGTGATTAAACCACCCTAGAGAAAGAGACATTGGATACCACAAAAGCCAAATGGATCACCCTCTAAATTTAATTCTCTTTCCTCTTTGACAAGACAGAGAACCTTTAGACTGGATGTCTCACACAGAGTTAAGGTGAGATGTATCCTATTCCCAGTAGTTATTCATGAACATGTTCTTTTTCTCAATAAAAATAACATAATCTATCCCTCAGGTGAAAATTATAAAAATCAGGAGTGCAAACCTTTCCAGATTTGGATTAGTGTCACTGTTAAATATAGCTTTCACTATCAAGGTAATTCTCATATGAAGAGCAGCCATATTATYCCCTGCTTTGGAAGAAGAATTGCCCTTGAATATGAAACTAGTATTTAATGAGTCATCATTATAAATCACTTTACAGAAGGTGGTGAAAAGCCATTCATGAAACTGATAAAATATATGTACATGCTTCTGAACATGCAYAGCAGGCAAATTTCCTGTTTGGTATTCACACAGACACCTAGAAGTGGCAGCTTACCTTTCCCTCCCCCACAAGCAGCAGACACAAAACCTTCTCCAATTCAAAGCTGGCTTTAACCATTTTTTGGAAAGGGACAAAGGCTCTGTCTCACACACAGTCCTGAGGTTTGAAGTCATTTACACAACCTGTTAGATGTACAATGCTGAGAAAGTCTAGATTGCTCTTTGGATGATATACAGAGAAAAAGGGAGAATAAATTTCATTAAATAGATTAAKGACTTAAGATTTCTAGAATCCAAAAGAAACCTGATCACATTCCTGCCTTCTGCAAGCTATTATCCATTATGAGGCATGTTGCTACAGAGCTTTTGGGGGTTTATTTATTTGCTAGTTTTATTTGGGGATTAAAAGTGAATTTCAGGACTGACTAACTGTCCTGGCCTCTGCATGTGTGAGCAGCTCTAAGAGAGGACAGGGTTATTTCTGTTCCCTTTAGTAGATGGATGACAAATAAGAGTAGCACATTTCCAACTCCTGCTTAACCAAACTCATGTGGACCAGAATCTGTGGTTTAGAAGTGAAGAAAAACCTGCACCCAGCCCCAACAGAAGAGGGGCAGCTTCAGTAGGGCCCCTGTGTCCATCAGTTTTTCTTTCTGCAGTTCTTGAGCCAGCTGGGTGTCAGCTGCCTTAGGCCACTCTTCATCAAACTGCACTGTGTGTCAAACACTCCACACAGCCTTCCACATCTCACACACCTCATGAGTGCTGGCCTGTGAGGGTGGGATCTCTGATTATTTTAAATAATGAGATTACTAATTTGTAAGCTGTATAAATTGTTCTTTAAATTAAAAAAAAATAACAATAAGCCCCCAAAACATTGTAAAACTCCACCCTTAATGGAACTTAGTATTTCTGCATTTCTACTTCAGATAAATCTTGCAAATATAATGGACTGATGRATTCTGGAGAAGATGTTCTGAAAAACAGAAATTAAATCTGAGGTCTCAGCAACAGTTTTGCAAATTAGTCCAAGCTGCTTTGTCTTTGYACAGGAGAGAGCAAAGAAATAAAACAGTCTGTATAGACCAGGGCAGGTTCAGTCTGCCACTGACAGGATAAATATAAAAGATTTCATAGTGAAGATTGTGACTGCCTGATGGCTGTTGGAAACAGGGCAAGTGGCACTGACTCCTTCTAAATGAGATGGACACAAGCAATCATTTATCCTGTCCTAAGGTGTTTGGGAGGCATCTTTGGAGGGGGATATCCATTCCCTCTGATGGCCATCTTAAATTAAATGCCTATTTTTAGAAAGACTAAAACTAGCTGAAATTAAATCAGCATGTCTATGAAAGCATCCCTAGGACAGTATAGGTTACTGTTGATGGTGATGAGATCAAATGAAGAGGAAAAGAGCAYGGTATTTAATAAAAGATGTTTTTGTGTATATTTCAGTTCACAGAAGTTCAGTTTATTACACTTGTTTTAAAATTTGAGCTTTCTGACAGTGCTGCCCCACAATGTCTACGGCATTTAAGCTCTCCTCTTGCATTGATCTGCCCTATGGTACCCTTCAAGCACACACAAAAAAATGACTGAATCATTATCTTGCCATCAAAAGAAGTATTTCAATGACTTTCCTTCAGACATGAGCTACCCTTTGTGAAAGAAGTTGTCAAAAGGCCAAGGCCAAATGGCACAATTTGTAAATAAATCTGTCAATCAGTCCATGGGGTCACAAGAGAATTGCAGCAAACAAATTGTTTGCTCTCCACTCAGTTGTGGCAGCAATTGTTATCTTAAAGGATACTAAAGACTTGGGACAGGGACATGTGCCACCTGTGACCCCAAGAGATCCAATTCTGTCCTGTCCCACTCTGTCATTTTTTCTGTCACAAACCCAGAGACTGTCCCCAGTCAAGCATCTTTTCTGGCCATGAAAAGTGCTGCTGGACATCTGTGTCTGTGACCCAGCAACTGAGAGGAGAATAGAAGCCTTATCAGGAGCAGTACCTCCAGGGACAACAGATTTCCCTAAATTTCCTCTCTTTTTTTTCTTCTTTTCCTGYACTAAATATRGAGGAAGGCTGGCTATATAGAAAGAAATCTGGATATATATAGGCCATAAACAAAAAAAAATTGTTCCTAGCCTTCCAAATAATCAGTGAGAATAAATGCTGGTTTTTTGGGTTTTTTTTTCTCTTAGATCCATCTTTTGTAATTCAGTTTATATTTATTTTTGGGGGGTTTTTAGGCTCATCAAAACTAGAATGAATGAATGAATGAATGAATGAATGAATGAATGAATGAATGAATGAATGAATGAAGAAGTGAACTGGGAATCATAGAACATGAAAACCATTAAATCAATGAGTGCAGAGCAGGTATCCACTGGTTCATTGTGGGGAGGGAAGAGGTGGTGGTTTCATTCTTTCCTTCCAGGTGTCTACAGCCTTTTGCTATCTGACTGAATCACCTTCCTGGTTTTTATGCTTGCATATATTTGTCAAATTGCTGATCAGTGAGATGTCCAGAATTCCTGTGAACATCATGAAAAGCTCATGACATTTAACATTAGAAAGAAAACATAACACCAAGGTTTCATTTTCCCATAGCGCTGGGTCATAACTCCAGATTTCACCACATCTCCACAATTATTATTTTTTAATAGTTTGGTTCATCTGAAGGGTTTGGAATATCMTACAGGAAAGAAATGTTAGATACAGAAAGTAGTCCAGACTTCAGCAGTTCCCCAAAATGCAAATTTCATTTCAAAGTGCAGCCTGCATGACCATCCTCAGCATGTCCAGCTGCAGCTGGAGCTGCTATCTGAGCATACTCAGGCTGAAATCTCAGTCTTCTTGGTGAGGAGTAAATCCTGCACTTCTCAGATTTTAAGAATCATATAATTTGAAGAGTCTGATTTTATTTACCCAACAACTACCTGTTTGGCTTACAGTAATTAAAAAGRAAAATAGGTTTGAAGCCTGATAACYCTTGAAACCCTGAMATTTTTAATCTGCCTTGCTTTCTTAGCAAGAAAAACAAAATATTGGTTGTTTAAAACTAGTATTGAGTTCTTGATTCAAGCTAATGCTGAATGGATTTGACAACTTTATGTAATTCAGAACATAATTTCTGAAAATAATAATTCAGAAAATAATCAGTTTATAATGATTAAAGTTGCATCTTGCTGATTTGATAATTTTCAAGTCTATTATTGTCTGCTGCCTTATTCTGAAAGTTARCTTTGTCACCTAAGGGAAAGGTGAATAGTCCATTAGAAATCCCATTTAGTGTGGGTGCACTCTAAGTGTGGAAGAAAAAGTAGAATTATCAAAAGTCACTATATATAATAAATGGAAATTATTCCTACAGGCAAATGGATATACAGCTAAGAGCACAGTACACATAATCCAGTTATAAATATAAATATGACTTTCTGCTTTACGGTTAAAAAAGCAATGCTGATATCAATTCTGAAGACACCCTTTTTATACTCATAAAAAATATAACAAGTCTTCAGTGGGATTTAATAAATAATAAACAGACAGCAGTCTAGTGGATGGAGGTGATTAATAACCAAAAGGAAGAAACTAAATACAATATTTGTGTATAATTAAAACACTGAGCTACTGCTGGCTGATTTGATTAATGGCACCTTCTTAATTATAAAGTGTCTTTACTTATAATTTAAGACCAGGACGGAACATCTCTTGTTCACCCAGAATCATGAGACAGTGGAAAGATGAAGTATTTTATTATCTTTCTTGCATAAAGATGAGTTCTAGTACAAGGCAAGTGCAGCAATGCCAAAGTGCACGGGAGGTTAAGAAATCTTCAGGATAGAACTCACAACCAGCAGATGGCACTCATTTTATTTAATTACATTCTACAAAACTACAGCAAACTTCCTTTCTCTTCTGCGATTATTTTATTTTACTTTTTAAGCTAGAGAGCAAGTTTTCCTGAAGAAAAATAGAGTTTCAGATAAAATATTTAAAGATCTGATCTCAGACTGGAAATTTAAAGGGGGAAGGAGGGAGGTTCAAAGTGCCTCACAACTTCCAAAACRAGTTTTTTAATTGCAAAACCAGACAAGGAAACAAACAAGAGGACAACGCCAGAAATAAAAAATGGTACAGAACCTCATCTCAATTTAAACTAAATGTTTCTGGTAGACCCACACTGACATATCACTTTTTGTTTTGATAAAAATCACTCTCTGCTACCACTAGTGAATTGCTCCAAGCAAGCAAGCTTGGCTGAGTTGCGGCAAGTTTCCCAAATATAGAGCAGAAATCACCACAAYTACTCAGCCTTCATATTCCAGGACTTTGGGCTGATGAGTGTCAAAAGCCAGTCAAGGCTTTACTGTGAGAGCWTTAGAAAAGTGTTCTCATAGCAATGTTTTGAATTATTCCTTCTTAGTGTCACGTGGGAAACAATTATTGATTACTGAAGGTTTTATAAACCAGCCCACATATTGTCACTGTGGGTGGCATATTAATTATTAAGTAAACAAGAGAAAATAAATGTGTTCACAGTATTGTTATTATAAGCAGTAGGAGCCATTTATCATGGTGACATATGAAATCAAACTGAACAGAAGTGATAATTGAATCCCCTGGTGAATACAATTCCTCTGGCAGAGGATCCCTGGGAAGCAAGACCATTAATTGATTGCCTTGTATGATTAAAAATGCAGAAATAAACTTCAGCATTGTTTCTCATATTTCAGTGAAATGTATCAACTAATTTATATCAGTAGTGTTATTTGGTCCAGAACAGTAAAATAGACATTGGGATTTTAATATTATATGTGGGATTTTTGTAGCAAAATATTTTCTTTGTTCTAGACAGCACCAGTTCAAAACCAGAAAGAAACCAAACTTCTTTGTCACAAGACTGCCCTCCTTTTTAGACCAGCATTACCCAGCACTGAGCAATAAAAACTAATAGAATGTCAAAGAGGCTGGGAATCCAGCATCTGAAAACTCAGACCAGAGCTGCTCAGACAGGATTGCCAATARATGAAGACAAATACAGAAGTAACAGTTGCTGTTCAATAATATCATCTCAAACTCTTTTGCCATTTCAGAAATAACATTGCATCACTGCATTTAGAAGAAGTAAAAAATATGACTCAATAACTGCAAACCATGTGMAAATTTTTCAAACACAACTTGTATTTACAGACATTAGAGTGAGATTATCTTAACAGCTCAATGGCCCTCCATCAGCCTAGATGATCATTGAAATAGAAATCTTAATGAGTCAGCTAACATGCAATGACAAGCTGTCTCCTTCACAACATTTAAAAAGGGGCTGTTTATTCTTCAGGCTCTGTCAAAGGATGGGATGTGTTCTACAGGAAAGAAAAGACCCTGCATTCCAATTCTAGCTTAGTTGCAAAGTGCTATTGTAACCACATTTTCAGCATGCATAACTGCAATTGATAATATTTTATGAGCATGAGAAAGGTGGGGTTTTTTCTTCAAATTTTCAGGAAAGACTGCTAAGAGAAAACAGATTCCAGAAATCTTGCAAAGCTCATCAGGTCAGGAAACAGAAATAATGTATAGTGACTTCTCTGAGCAATTTCCCATAATCAGTAAAATGGCATTTTTTTCACTGCGTTAAATACTTCTTTCTTGTTGARCCAAGGCCTGAACCACACTATTTGTGTCCTCCAAGGAACTACATCTCCCCCATCTCTCAGTCCCTGGAGCAAGTTTTTAACAAGACTGTGGTCCTACAGCTCTAGTTATCACCTTAMAAAACTCTCAGACTCAGGTTTCCAGAAGAGTCCTACTTGGAAATTTTGTTTTCAGCAGAGCTCTTCTTGAAGATAAAACATTGAAWATAAAATAAAGTACAGGCAAATAGCGTAAATTATAGATATTTGAGTGAAAGACAACAAATTCCAGGCTATCACTTGTCTCAGAATGAAAATCACTTAAACATAGATAGATGATTGCTTAAAAGCTTTGAATCTGGATGACAGATTGGGGAAGAAGAAAATGAGGTGCTTTGAACAATGGGAATGGTTTCTATAAAACCAGTGCTACATTTCAAAAGACTGCTCTGAGAATATGGACTGCATTCCCCAGCCCAAAGGTATTCATGGAGTGAAAGGGGTCCATTCTAAAAATGTGCCTTTTACTTAGAWCTATAAAAAATCTTGACCCAAATCTTTGAAAACAAACTCACTGCAAGATTAATTAAGTCTTTTTAAGGGACCCAAAGTGGTCATCATTGCAGACATTACAAAAGGTCAGCCTAGTTTTACTAACTSCTGTGTCAAATTTACCCTGTAGCAAACTTAGCACCTTTATTAAGTTGACCCAAAGAAAGTGAATTGTTGGCAATTAGCCAAAATGAAGTGAGAACTACTCAGTTCCTCCATCATTTTAATACTTGTATTTTATTGCTGTTGTAAATAGGTTTATAACCTTCCGTTATGAAGCACAGACATCTGTTCAGCTTAGCACTAAACATCTGGTTATTCCAACAAAGCATATAATTATATTTAATGGATGAGAAGTGTTTGATGGATTGCATCCAAGTATCTGAATAAGACAGTTATGCATAAAGACTATTTGCATGGATTAGCTTGACAGGCTAACAAGACACAGTAGAATATTATTTTCTCTTGTAGTTACACTGATTTCAACTGAAGTTTTGCATTGCAGAGGCTGGCGATGTTTAGTGTAGATACAATCACAAATTCTTTTACTTTTCTTTAGATTGCCACAAAACATAAAAATTTGTATTTGCTTGGTTCAACCTGGGTTGTGTTTTCAAACTTGGCATTAAATATTAGAAGAAAGAATCCCTCTACTTCTTGCCCTCACATTCTATTGTTATCCCCTAGAAGATTTTTCTGTGAGGAAGCATTCCTTGCATGGAAAAAAACTGGGTGTTTTCCAGCTAGCTGATGTGAGCAAGTAGCTCACCAAAAGTGATACAACAGATTGTCTTAAAATAATGACTATTGTTCTAGAAWCATTAGTAGTGTAATTCCTCCAGGATTACTTATTTTCATTAAGAACCATGGAACAAAAGTGGGAGCGCTCTAGTTAAATTGAAAAGCATCATTAGTAGAGGATGATCAGAACACTAAACAGGAAGAGCTGGATGACCTTGAAAATGCTAGGAGAAATGGGATTAAAAGTAATTAAAACACAAGCTCACTTTCTTGGRGACTGGTAACAGGCTATAGGTGTGAGGTCAGGAATGGGAAATCACAGAAAACAAGTAAGCCACTGGGTGTCATGAACAACACTTCAAATTACATCAAAACTCCAAACACAATCCTGGCTGGCAATCAGGCAAAATTCTTCTACTATGAACTGAGAAATSTGAAATGCATGATATGGGCAGTTGTCTGGAAGGATGGAAACTGTTCTGGCCACCTGCTTTCAAGGAGTACAGGATCCAACAGGAGACATAAGAGAACACCAATAGGTTGACTAGGGGCATGGAAGGCTTATCTTGTCACACAAATAGGAGACTTTGTCCTTTGTACACTAATGTAAGACGATTTGGGAGATTACAGAACTGATCCCTATAAACACATCATGGGGGGGAAAAATAAATCTCCAAAGAGAAAGAGCCAAAGGAGCTCTTCAAACTGAGTTATAATTTGGGATCTTTTATACATTGATACAAGCTTGCTTTGAATGCATTAAACTTGTAAATTAGCAGACTTTTTCTTCATACTCACTAGGTTAGCAAGATTGTACAAYTGGCTTTCAGGAAAATCAGTGGGTAAACAATTTTAAGACAGATGCTAGTAATTTTTTAAGGGAATTACATGGCATTGCTCTCTGTAATAGCAGAGGCTGGGTTCAGTGGCAGAAGATGTCTTTGTAAGCCACATGTCTTGTGTCCCAGTGAAAGCAATAATGAATGGAAGTGCATTACTCCTGAATCACCACAGCACTATCACCTCCAACCACGGCTTGGTTATTGACATTGAAGAGATAAATTGAGTAATTCAATGRGTGTTTGGCCAATATCTTTTGAAAACTGCATGTCACTGTTTAATAATACAGTGCTTTATATGTTAGATATTTTGGTGCCAGAGGTAAAGAAAAACATTGTGGACGCTTTTCTAAAGGGAGGGATTATAAATGTGATTTACCTTGTGAGATCAATTGAATGACTGACTTATCCCATGGCACTGTGGACTGTCTGTCTGGAAATAACTTCAGCAAATGGTGTCAGCCTCAACCAGGCACAGGGACTTGCTGAGATTAATTTTTTCCCATTTCTTCCTCTGAGATAGGGTAGCTACTTGCTGCCCTTTATTCAACACACATGCTCAGGCTACATTAGTTCATCTTTTACAGATGAAGGAAGAAGCAAAACAAGCTCCAAAACCACAGACATTCAAGAAATAAATCTTGCATAAYATGTTTTCCTTCAGGAATGTTAGTTCATCCAGATAGATAAAAACATTAGGTGGGGATGTATCCATGTTGATAGAAATATCTTCCAAAAAAACAACCACCAAACCAAACAAAATTAAAACCAAGTGAAACCCCTCCCAAAATCCACCATACTTAAAATGTTGTGTCAAGTTAAAAATAGATTTGCAAAAATTTAGTTGATCCTGAACTAACATTTTCCTTCCTAAGAAAGTTTCAATATCTGAACCTTATTTGGAGCAAAGTATAATTTCTGAATCACATAATGTACTTGCACATTAAAATTTCAGTTCCCTTTTAGCACCAATTAAAACATAAAACTCAGTGCACATGAGTTCAGATGTTCATGGAAAATTCCTGATCTACTACAAAGATTCAGAAATCTTCTTTTTTCTCATCAAGACTTACGTGTCATAAATGAACAAATGATCACTTTACTTTTGGTGACTCACAATTACTTTCCATTATAGCTGATGTAATACAGACAGCCTTTTTAAGTTTTCCTTATCTGTCAGAGTTTATTTAAAAAACTGTGTCTTTTCTTGAAAATTATGGGCCCATCTCATTTTTATRAAGTCATGAATTTCATAGGTCTTTCCTATCTTTTTAGGTAAATTACTTTCTTTTTTTTTTAAGATAATGTTAACAACATGTGCTCCTGACTACTGGTCTTTGGCAATCAGTGTTTTGAGGAAGAAATACAGCTTCATGAGGTCTGTAATAAAAGCTGATAGTTAAAAGTTTAATGTTTGCCAAACCTTCCTGTTGAAGTACTTCTGTTCAAATCAGAAAGTGGAGCCATTAGTTGATTAGCCTTGAGGTTGATATGTTTCTATAGACAAACCTCTGATGATTAAAGATTTTGCCAATTGTCTCGCCAATGATTTGTCTCAAAGCTTGAGCCATAAGCCCATATCTCCAACAAAGAGTCATTAACTTGTCTTTACAAGTTCCCTGGGGGGGAAAAAACAGGTTACAAAAAGAATGCAGAAACAACATCGCTCAGAGAGACAGTGTCACAGGAGAGCTGCTGCTATAAGATGTTTTAATKGATGTAACCCAGGTTCTATGACACTTCAGAAATTAAAAGTTCAGCCCTGGCTTTGTTTGCATGCTCAAGACCTTCATGAACTGGAGGGAAGCCAGAGCAAGGCGATCTAAACAGTTTGGATTTCTATCCTGACTCTGTCACAGTTTCCTTCTGTCATCCAGCAGATAACATGAGTTTTTTTTATGCTACTGCTCCTACCCATGTAAAAACAGGACAATGGCAATTCATGTTTTCCATTGCTGTAGTAATCCAGGCTGTACCTATCTTGGGCCTACGGCTATTCTTACTGTCTTTTTGATAAAACACACATTATAAAACCATAACCATGGGTTTGGTGGTTTTTGGTACTGAAATGATGCAGATTATATGTTCATCATTTTCCTGAAGTTCCTTCATTTGGTTCTGAAACAGGCACTCCTCAAAATAAAAGATTTTTCAAAAAGTGCTTTAAGATACCTGCCCAGGCATATTGGAACTAGATGCCCTTTAAGGTTCCTTTCAACCCAAACCATTCTACAATTCTATGAAATATTTTTAGTAATTTACCCCAGGAAATGAATTCTAAAAAGCTGTCTACTCTTCTTTAGAATAGGAATGTGAAATTATTGTTTTTCTGCTTTTTTCTTTTGATCTGATGGTGCYATTAAATATATTTAATGCACTACATTTAAATGTTTCTGTGCTCATCTGCATTGTGTGTGTTTATTAAAAAGAAAAAGAAAGAAAATTTGCATAAATTCAAGCTTCCAGCCAAGTCTGCAATCCTCCCAGTGCTCAGTATTTGTACTTGGCTATGTCTCCAAAGGCACAAGACTGCCAGTGGTCCTTGTTTTTTCATCTCAATCCAAGTCACTTCTTAACGGAGACACCAGCTTCAAATGACCAATTCTCAATGCATTTTTGTTTGTGATAGTCATTTTTGCCATATRCTGATAAAGATAAGTGGCCTACCTGCACCCTGCACACAATCAGAGGTACTTTTATTTGCATTCCACCTACCCARCTAGCTACACAAATTTTCTATCAGCTTTTGCATCTGTGCAGCTTTTAACTACCCACCTCACATTGCACCATCTTTCTAATAACTTTGTATGCCRAGACAGCACTTAAGATAATGGTGGCAAATCATACAAGAATGCAAGATGAGCAGATAGTTCTGCTACAGCCCTGTTGGAAATGAAAATGAAGTCATTTGCATGGATRACATTATRGAGGCTGTTTAATACAATAGTCACACTAAGTGAAACMTTTGATAGAGGGACTCAGTCTTTTAAGTGTCTAATGCAAATCTGGTGAAGTGAAAACATTCAACTGTTAAGTGACTTACTGAAGTCATCATATAAGGAGCTAGAACTGCACTTGTACAGAGATATTAGACTGAAATTAGGTAAAAATCTGAATTCTATCCTAATTGTAGAGTRTCTTTTTGTAAGTGGTTTCAGTCSAGGTAACAGAGCAAATGTATTTCTATCACTGTCTTCCCAGTTCCACTTATTTAACCATTTTCACACTGATGCCTAAAGAGGCCACTGTTAGAACAGAGGCTAAACAGTGTTGAAGGAATAAAGTAGGTATTTATCAAAAGRCCTTCAAAGGATACACCTTGGGCAGTACAAGMGCTTGGCCATGGCTCTATCCAAGATGGATGCAAGATGTATCCAGACCAGTCACRAGWTTTCACAYTTTTATAAGTTTTGGTCCATTTACATATTGGGRTTAATTGTCCAATTACAACCTCAGGTTATGAAGTCCCATCCTCTCAGAYTGCTCTCCTCATTTAGCTGTTTATACTTCTTGGGCCTGAAGCTGCAGCAGTGTCCTTGGTTCTSRGGCTGAAARAGGRTTGTTTTGTCTGACTGAACTGTGAAGAGAACTTGCTAACAYTTTATATGAAGTTCAAAGTCACRCACACTAAGACAGTACAGAATCCAGAAAGCTAAAACTTAARGCATCAACACAAGTTTACTAAAAGTTCATGTTCAGCAGATGCTGAACCACAGATGGATGCAGAAGATTGAAAGTGTTAGATGTAACAGAAAATGGGCACCCTGGTGAATGGAGTAGTACATCCTCCAAATAAAGAAATTTTTAAAAACACCTATCAAGAGGTTCTCTTTCGATCAGCACCCACCACAAGAAAATATATAAGAAATGCCTTGCTGATTTAACATCAAAGTGTCTCTCAGAATCCAGCACTGAACTCATGTGAACTCAGGACAATAGAAAAAAAAAAAAAAGGCAAGAAAATGTGATACTTCTTAATACTTTTCTCATCTCCAATTTTTTTATTTTGGGATTTTCTGACTCCATGCCATACATCTACTTCCCCAAAGGTTGCCTCTTCCAAACTCTCATTCAATCCTGAACTCAAGCAATTTTTTTGTAGCTGCAGCACTYCTTAACAAGATTGTTGGAGGAAATGAAGAGTCATAAAGCATGAGATTAGAAAGAAGTGTAAAATAAGAACAAAATGGCATTTGTTATGATATCTGTGCAAGACTTTGAAAAGCTATCTCAAAATAGGACAATTTTCAGAACTGTTTCATCAGAGACACCTCTTTTATTWCAATAGTGCTCCAGCCCTTCAGAAGCCAACCATTCTAATCATTACATTCAAAAATTGGGGTCACATAGATACTGATACCAGTCCAGGACACTGTGACATGTATTTTAGTAACTGGAATAGGCTGGGAACTACAATGTGCTTTATTTATAAACTGGAGATCTTCCTGAGAGTAACTGACCCTTTCAACACCCCATCAAYGACTAGGACAGATCTACAGTAACTYGCCTTTCTRAAATGTTGTTCATTTAAACAATGATTTAATCCCAGGCAATTCAATGATCTGTGCTATTGCAGAGGCCATCCTACACAGTAATCTSTTCTACAGGCCTGTGACTTTTTTAGATGCAGACCTTGCATACTCACTGAGAATATGGAGACCCTTTTTTTAAGAACAAAACAGGATATTGTGTGGGACTGACCTGGCTTAGCAGATGTTAAAGATCCACTGGTATTAAAGCTGCGATAATTGAAACCAGCTTCTTTTAAAGAGCTGTTTCTCTGTTTCTGGATAAAATAAATGGATGTAAGAGTAGAGAAAAGTGCATCTCTCTCTTTGTCTATAGGTCTATACCTGTGAAAGAGTTTCCTTTCAGAATAATTAAGACACAAACATTTGTTTCCYGGAATGGAGCTGTATTCACTTCTGTAGCTCCAGTAAAAGTTAGCAACMAGCTCTGTAGCCATGGATAAGATCATGAGACTTTGAAGAACTTTGCAGAGAGATTCATGTAGCACACATGGCAGAGTATGACAAGGCAAACCAAAGGGWCTCATAAGCTGCAGGACTAGGTGTGGATAGGGGTGATAACAATCCTCGCTTCCCCTCAGGCACAGAGGGAGCTCCCAGCAGAATTGAGTTAAATGAGAGACCTGAACCCTAGCTCTTGAAGTGAATACCCCAAGCACATGGGAAAGGGAGATCTATATGGAAAGAATATTCACACTTGGCAAACTGATTCATCCCTGCCATGCAACAAAATCAGTGCCTTGGGTGACAGATCATGCCTTGGATGACATCCCACCTTGTGCAGCCTCCTCTGCACACAATGCACAAAGCACTGAATCCTGTCTGTATGCAAAGCAGTTTAAATTTCAGGTGTCCTGTCAGGTGTCCTGTGCAATCTGTTGTTGCCTTTATGGCATATTCTAGGAAGATCTGTCTGAAAAGTACCCCACTTGGCTCTGTCAATGGCAAAAGCAAATGAACTATATGGTGGTAGGCAGAGAGCAAAAAGAAAACACAAAGGTTTTACTTCTGTGTTCACTCTTACCTCAATGCTGGCTCGCCCTAGGATAYGCTTAAGCCTGTGTCTGAATAGAGATTTGCAGCTACAGAGAGTAGGTGTGAGATAAGCTGGGGGAGAATGGAAGCAGTCAAAGCATGTCTACCACATCATRCAATAAACAGAGCACGAGAAAATGTAACTAAGGATTCACAAGCAAAGCCGTATGTCCTGTGAAACAGCTCTTCTTACACATAATTCAGACAAACTCTGAACCCCTTTGCAGTCTCTGGGGAACAAAAAAATCCTTATTGTCAGGGCCTGAAGCACTTTTTCTGTGAGACACAGCTGTCTCATTCCAATAGTTCACACAGCTGCCCCTGTGGTATCTGTGGGAATAATCCTGCGGAAGTGCTCTGTGTTCCACACCAGTAACTGCACAGCTCCTTTCAATCCCTCCACTGGCTTTGAGTTTTGTTTTATTGAGGCAGTACCTCCCAAAATTATTAGAGCAGCACAAGAACACATAGAAGCTGCGAAATCCTGAAATCAAGTGCAGGGGAAAATAAGGAAAGAAACTGGGTAAGGTAAGGGTAAGGGGTGTGTGTGTGCATGCATGGAATGGGTAACAGAGCTCATCATAAATAAAAAGATTTAAAAATACAGCACCATAACTGTAATGCCACCTGYCTGCCTGAGGGTGCCCACTTCTCTCAGGACAACAGCT
This sequence comes from Alauda arvensis, assembly GCA_902810485.1. NCBI lineage: Eukaryota > Metazoa > Chordata > Aves > Passeriformes > Alaudidae > Alauda > Alauda arvensis. The sequence goes on along the minus strand of CADDXX010000339.1, from coordinate 731,853 downwards.
TCAGTGAGCAGCTGTTTCCCAATTACAAAAGAAAACCACACCAAGAAAAASCATTCCCTGCAGAAGCAGCATGAGYTGAAGGTTGCTTCAAACCCATGTGCATGATAGACCAAACATCCAGACATGTTGCACAGGCTTTGGCAGTGAGCAAATGTGTATGYGTTGGTATGTGTGAAGAATAGGGAAGATTTATTGTCTGACTTCACTGATTTTCTACCTGAATATAAATATTTTATGCTACCATATGGACTCCACCAGTTGACCATAATGTGAAAGCAGTCTGGGGGTCTCTTTGCTTTCTCAGGTGCCTTTTCTCTTGAATTTCTTTAAATAAGTAGAAAACCAAGGTTCTTCAGAGCAAGCTAAAGCCATAGCCATAATTACGTTAGAGATGAAAGATCTGCTTTTAGTGATCCCAAGGTCTCTATTCCCAGCCTCTAAAGAGTGTAATGGAATAAATTTGTCATCATCACTGAGTTAATTTAATATTTTTCCCCAAACAGTATTAGCAGGACAATGATCTACATTTTCTGGAAATCAGAATGAGCAGTTCCCACCTTGAAAAGCTTAGATAACAAGGACCAAGGCACATGCAGGGGAGACAGAGATGCCTCAGACCCAAATTCTCTGTAAATTGTATGCACTGGGAGATGCCTCATAAAAAATTGAGTGTGAAGCATGAAACTTGCTCAGGGGATAATCATGGCTGGAAGGAAAATGCCTGGGGAAGATACAAGGGGAGATTAAAGAGATAGGCAGGGGCTGAAGTGCAAGGATCTTTGCTATGGGGAACAGACACTATCCTAGTGTAAAAATGAGACATGCCTTTTCATTTTGAACTAGAACTTACCTGCACTTGACAGAGTCATTTTAAGGACTGTTTCATCCTAAGAGAACATGAGGAAAAACCCTTGGAGGAGGTGACAAAGCATCTAGTAAGAACAGAAGGATCTAAGGATCAGAGGTGATAAAGTAGAAAAGAGTCATTATTCTTCTAGATCCCCAGATAACTGAAGTTGAGAAAAAAAATTATSTGAGCCCATTGGCTAAAATCAGGATGGCCATTTACAAAACAGTATTTTTTATGAGAGTACAATTTCTGTCTCCCTTTGCTTAACTTTATTTTTGAAAGAGCCTTCTGTGAGTTGYATTTAAGKGCGATTTCTCTCCAATCAGTGAGAKTATGGGCASCACATTTCATTGATTCCTTCTATTCATTAGGTTTGGGTCTGATGAGTGAAGAGGAAACTTTAACTTGCCTACATAGATTTTGATTCTTTTCATCCTTCTGCKGAACACAAAAGGTTTTTATCAGATTTTTGGGTTTTGTTGTAGGTTTTTTTTAACTTAGTACCACAACTGAGATACTTGAATAAGTGAACAGAGCACCACCAGCTGTGACAGGTTAATTCCCTGGATTCCCCTGGAAGGACATCCCAACGTGGGCACAGACAGAACCAGGAAACAAAGACTACCCAAGCTGCAGGGCAGACATGGTCCCCACATAACTGCCCTGAGTCCCAGCAGCACTGAAGCATCACCACATCACTCAGACAGGAAGGTGATGTTCATCTTTGGTACCCTGAAACACCACCTGGGAACACCCATCAGCATAAACACCCAAAATATCCATGACCTTGTGAAGAATCTCCTGTGGGCTCAATCCTCTCTGTGTGACTTTGTGCTCCATAAAGGCMACAGGATCAGCTTTGAAAATTTTGTTTATGTTGCTCAATGTGGTGTCCAAACGTTTGGTACTTGCCAGGAATTCTCTTTACAAACAGCTCTGAGCCTTCACATTGTGACTTTATGAACATTTTCTGTATTTCTTTTCATTTTTCTTTGAATGCAATTTACATCACAGACAGCAGTGGGAAGCTAAGAACTTACACATCCCACAGTTTTAATGTTAGTTTGCTTGGGAAARGGATGGAAGAAAAATTGCCTAAAAACTAAATAAGCACTTTCAGATTAATAAATATTRATAGAAAAGCTTTCTGCTTATAGAGCAGCTTCCATCTGGAGGTCTTGCCTAGCTTCATAAATATTAACAATCCAGTTCTATCAAAATTTATCAGAATATTTCCACTTGGAGTCTATGAAAATGGGACTTGGTGTTAGGTTTTTATGGTGATTATCATTTTTTATCACTTCTGATGTAGTAATCCTGTTTCTCCTTGGATTTTGTCAGGCATTGGAGCATGTTTTCTGAACAGGCCTCAGTTGGAACATGTATCTTTGATTTGGGAACTTAATTATCCCTGAAATTATATTTTTTCAAGAGGTAGTGTCTTCCCATGTGTCTGTTTTTCCCTTCCTCTACAAGCATGAGGTAAAGCTGGTCAGAAAAGTGTTATGAGGAACAAGCATATCTGCCTCAGATGGAAGTACAGGCTGCTCCTGAATGCAGGATTCAAARTCCTTCTTTTATTTCTTGATTTTTTCCCTTGACTTTGCCCAACAGCAGCTCTTCTGTGAAGAGTCATACCCTGCAGCATGCGTTGGCTGCATGTGCACCTCTGGGACAGTCACAAGATCCTGGATAGTTCCAGAGGCAGAACATCTGCTTCCCATGACACAAGGCAACATTTGAGTTGTGAAGTCACCAAGAGCCCAGAGTTGCCACCTCACATAGAAGACAAATGTCATCATGTGAATAACATTTGTTTTCCCATTAAGGTACATTTTGTTTGCTCATGCAAGTTATTTTCTTGTTTTGTTCTCTCTTGGCTTCTTTTCTWGCTTCCTCAAATATTAATTCATTGAATAATTTCTCTCATGGTATCCACAGTGCCAAAAGAAAGACTARCATAACTCTGTGGAGCAGGAATTTTGTGCAGTCTGGCTTGCTGTTGATGAAGGGTTTGCTTTGTTTTCATTTCATGGACGCAAGGGCTACTCTAGAGTGTGACACASTGCTGGACACTTTCCTGTTTTTGCAGTTTCCAGTGGAAAGTATCCGGGTTTGAAATATTTTTTTAAGACTTTTGAGGGTTTTGGTACTAATTTGAAACAATTTCATCCTTTCATGCTTGATTTACTTTATAGCAAAACAAATATTTGAGGCTGGATGTTAGCAGGGAAGACTGCGAGTCTGTTTTCGCTTTTCCCACTTCCTTCATCACTAAATGAACAAACACATGGTCAAGCAACGAGTTCACAGGAAGACTTGCCAGTTATTTTGGAAAAGRGGGCAATAATGAACAAAGTAGCATATTGATTAAAAAGGTCAAACAAATCATGACTTGTGCATTCAAACAGGAATCTAAGAGTCAACACTGATTTGAACAAACATGTTTAAACAAAATGTCCTGAAGTAGTTTGGTTCATCATAAAACAGAAAAACTCAGAGAAATTTAGTAAGAATATTTTTTTAAAAAATCACTTCTGCACCACAAAAGCCAGAATGCTWGTACTGTCTGCAAGGTACCCAAGTTTGGAATATGGATCAGAAGCCAATATTCTTGGTAGTAGGGAGGGAGTGTGACAATCATTTCRGTGGCCTCTTACTCAGTGCTTTGTGTTATTGTTTTGTCCTGAATAAAAGGTTCCACAAGCGAACTGGTGAAGTAAATAGCCTTTAATTGACATAAAAAATGAATTGAGAACAAATGGACCTTCACAGTTTCAAGGAGAAACATTAGGTTCTGGTATTYCCTTCTTGTATCTGAAAGTCCTGAATATCTTGTAGAAAAATACACATACAATATAAATTTTGCAGCAGCTTTGTTTGCTCAGAGAATTTGCAGAGAGACTCAGTAAAAAGTGAATCCATTCTCAGCTAATACTCCAGCTGAGCCCAGGGGGTGAAATTATGAGATAACTTTGTAAAGTGCCTTCCATCTATGAGGCTTGCCTTCAAAAGCATTTTGCTGTCATGTATGAGAAATTATTCTTATATTTTATGAAACGGTAGCTAAAACCAAGCCACATGAGGCTCCCAGAASAGTGACCTGAAGCACAGAAAGTTCAAAGGGAGTAAAAGGATTTGTATCTGTTTAGTGAAGCAAAAATGATGCTAAGATTCTTGCTGGCAGTGGCTGCWGTCTGCTTATGATACCTGATACCTTTTGAACTGGGGAACAGCAGCACRAACTGGGACCAGGGGCCAATTGCCCAGGTAAGTGTCAGAGACCCAGAGTCACAGACAACACARCTCAGCCATCCTGACCTCTTTGTTCCTTCTGCTGACTGAAACTGCCAACTTTAATTCACCCTCAGAGCAGYCAGAGCAAGGAGGTCATTGCACAGAGACTGGCCATCAGCTGCCAGCCACTGGCAGTGCTTGATTCCAACCCGACCCAACTCATTTCCTACATGTGAAAGAGCTTGCACTTCACTGACACTTCCATGGGCAAGCCAGTCCTGCCTTACAAGCCTGCCTAGAAATAGAAAAGGCTTTAAAATAACATACTTCTTTTAACTGCTCAGGAGTTGACCTCTGACAGTAATAAGAGAAGCAACCTTACATGAAAGTAAACAGCCAGAACCTTATGAACAGGGAATTCAATGTTGAAATTTCACTGTCAAGTTTCATACCTTATGTACCGCTCTCTGCTCTCTGAAGAACATTTTCTTCATCCTACCCAGGTGTCCTAGTCATTTGGTAGGGTTTCCTCCTCAAGAATCACTTTTTACCTTATTTTTCCCTTCTTTTTTTCTTTTTTTCTTTTTTTTTCCTTTCTCCTTTTTCTTAATTTTTTTTTTATTTCTGAAGAAAGTAAAGAAAACACAGATCAGCTTAATGTCATTCAGACTACAGGACCTCTCCTTTAGTCCCCCAGTGGGACATTTATATCAACATTCCTCTCTGGATTACCTTTTTCTGCATCTTTGAAGGTTTGTTAGCCCCAATAAGGATATTTTGTCGCAAAACACGGATTTGCAGCACTTTTGGTGAAGCAGCACTAACATCTGCCCCTGGCACTCGGGGTATCCTTCCCTCCCTGTCAGGGCTACTGAGGGTAGAGTGCTGTGATGTTGTACAATCGTGACAGAAAATTCTCCCAGGCTAGGCAAAGAGAGAAAGGAGGGTGTCAGGACCGGGTTTTTGTTGTATTTTCCTTCCTGTAACACAACTCCCCGAGACCGGGGTTTGTGGTGTTCAGTGCTTTGCATCCTCCTCCGTTGTGTTTATGCAGGCCTGACTCAGCTCTACGGACATAGGAGCTGAAATCTCCCCTCACAGGGCTTTGTGGTGAGTCACCCAGCTACTCAGATGTCCCAGGCTGCCTGAAAGTCTCTCACGTAATGCAAAAAGCAGTTTATTTTCTGTTTCTGGCCTTTGGGCTGTGAAGGGTGTCCTGTGCCACAGCAGTGTCAGAGGCACGGACACTTCTCCCAGCACACCGCYGACCCGTGAGACGCCGGCCTTTGCAACACAAGCTGAGGGCTTGAGCAAGCTCYTTTCCCTCGCTGGTGACCAGAGCYCTTGTTCTTAAATGCTGCTTRCAGATACTGTCTTATCTTTAATCCATAAAGGAGGCTGTTTGAGCTGCATCTGGGAGTTGTGGAGATGAAGAGATGTTTATCTCAGTCTTCCTCTTTCAGGATGCCTTAGCTCAAAGATAGGGGAAGTATGCTAAACCTTTTGTTTGCTTCTAATGTGAAAAAAAAAAAAAGGCTCGGGGGGGGGGGTTTGAAAGGCTTTAAACATGAAGCAAGGAGGCTTGAGTGAATGAGAAGTTCTTACATTTTTCTTCAAAATATGGAATCAGGAACTGAAAGAAGTGGAGCAGGGTGAAAGGAGTAAACAGGTATGATGGGCAAGGGAGACAAGTAATGAACAAGACCAAAGCTGCACATTAAAAAAAAAAAGGGTAAAGTAATAGTTTTCTAAAATGGWAACACAGTTCTACATTCTTGAAGCCATTATCTCTTTCTGAAGGGAAATATTTAMATGGCAAACAGAAACCAAAGATGCCTGATATCTCCCTTAGGATGTCTTCCAGCAGATGACWGTAAGGGGCTCCATCAGTAGTGGGTTGTCCCATATGGACAGGGATTTGTCTCTGCAGGATGCCCAGGGCATCCCTAGGAAGGGATCTTCTCACCCTGGGGTTTTGGCCCTCACACAGGCTGGGGTCCCAGAGCTGCACAGGGAAGAAATCGGGATGACAAAAAGATGAGGACATTTTTGGCTTCCTGACTTGCTGGTTATCCAGGCATTGCTCTGTCCTTCCTCTTGCTCTTGCTGGAAATCAGGAGCAAAGCAGWGGCTGCCAAGCTCTGCTCCCTGCCTCAGTGATTGCAAAGCTCCTCTCAGTGGAATCTRAGAGGAGAGGAAGAAGCCAGTGCAAGTGTTAGGGATCCCAGGACATCATCCTGACCCCTTCCTTTCCTTTCCCATGAAAATGGTTCCAGCTGCTGTTTTTGTGTTTTAGCTTCAGAGACTCATGTTTGGGCCTAATCATGAGGAAAATTAGGTCTTCAAGTACAAAGAAGAGAAGGGGAAGATAGCAATACTAGYAAWATTAACAACAACAATAACAATAATAATAATTTKGAATATGTTATATTGCAGAATTATTCAGAGATAAGACAGCTGGTGATGGAAAAAAGGGCAGGAAAATATTCTGGTGTGTTTTAAATACCAAGGCCTAAGATAATCAGTTTTTCCCAGGGAAAAAAACTTTCTACTTCAGTTGCATTGTGTTTTCTTCTCAATGCAAATAAAAAAATCCCAGAGCTCCTGAGGACATCAAGAGATTCCTCAAAATAAATGCTAATATGAGGTTCCTCAACTTCCAGAGACAGGCTTTAATTYTGAACACAGTTTGTGAGTGTTCCCAGTTTACCCCCTCAAACTCCAGAAGAAAYTAATCCAAGCTACAGCCTGGAAAGGCAAACACCCACTTTAAATTAAGGCTTTAAAATTCTCTCTATGACTACTCAAAAAGAAAGAGAGGATTATTGTCATTGTACGACTCGAAACATAGCTRGAGAATCTAATCGAATGTGCCACCCTGCCTTGCAATTCTGAAGTCCATTAAACCAAATTAATTAACCAAGGGGAATTAATTAATTCCTTTTGATACTACCAAGTTTGAGAATAAGTCTTTTGAGTTGTTTTTAAACCTTCAAATGAGCAGCTGAGAGAAATTATTACTTCTAAACAAACTTGCAATTTAAAAATTATGCATGCTGAAAATACTGTTTTCTCTGTATTGATCTAAGACTACTTAGGTTTCCTCCTCATGTTGTAATTTTTCCTATTATCTTTTTCCCTCTCTACCATTCCAGATGTTGGGGTAGAATACAAGCATTATTTTATGTAAGTCAAGGCAATAACATGTTTAGAACAGAACCTAGGTAAGAAAGCATGTATGAAAGCAGTGAACTAAGGAGCCCTTTTCTTCTCCATTAACACTGACTGATATAAGACTGATACATACAGCATTTTGCTTCTGTTACTTCTTGTCTTGGTTCTGCAATCATGAAAAACAGCATTGTTATATAAATTTGTATATTTGTGATCATTTCTATACTCAGGTGTCTTTTCTTTAGGCCAAGGGCCTAAACCACCAATTTTTTCCTACCAACATTTTATTACAGGTCATGTTTATTTGAGCAATGATCATTCACTCAATATCCCGTGAAGTTTTCAGTTGCTTCACATTTTTTTTATATTGTTGTGTAGAAAGCTCTGCATTGCAGTCCATGTGAAGCCTTGTCAATGCTCAGATAACTTTCTGTATTTTATGGGTGATATTTCTGCTTTTATGTTTGCTTTTCCCATGACATCATGAATATGACATGATTTGTTCAATTGTTGTAACTCTTCATCTGTCTGAAGAGCTATTACTTATTCTTCACCTTGTCTGTACTCTTAATTTTTCCTTTCTCATTCTGGCAACTCATTCTTTCTCCTTTCATGTTATWTCATTAGAGATTTTTCCCAACCATGTCACCAACATATCAGAATTAGTCTGGATTCTTATCTTCTTCTCTGGTATCTTTGCAAGTGCTCCAACAGTTTTAATAAACACAGATTCTATTGCACTAGGAAGGTTATTCATGAAAATGTTAAAAGATTTGGGTGATACTCCTGCAGAATTACAGGCACATTATTCTTTTTGAAGATGAAATCAGTGAATGACTACTTTTTCTCTCAGCTGATATCCACTGGATATCGGTTTCATCATAAGCCTCCCTCTCTCCCTTCATTTTCTTTTGCTGTCTCACAAAATACCTGTGCATCCCTTTCTCTCTCTCATGTTTTTTTTTCAAAACTGAAGACAGAGAACAGAAACAGGAAAATGCCCTGTGAGGTTTGACTGTTCAGTGTTTCTCACTGCCTGCCTGCAAGCCTGCTGGACCCCATTTCTCCTGCTTCTTTGCTTTGCTGCTAAGCTGATGCAAAGTGCACAAAGCAGCATCCCATTTTTTTCCTGGGGCCTGATAAAATGTATTTTCCTATTAAAGAACATAAATAGTTTCCTAGTATTGTCCCACCAATGATGAACCYAGTCATTTCCTTCTTCCTGGATGTACACAATAATTTGTCCAGCCATGCCAGACTCCCCTTGTCTCGTTATTCAGAGTTAATGGGGACATGGTACTTGAGGGGGGGAACAAACCAAGAATCTAGTCCAGATACATTAGTAAAATTGAGCACAATAAAGAACTGAAGTCTAGGCTATTCAAAAGCACCTAGTGCAGTAAAATCCATTTTTTATTGTTGTGAGCCATTCACTGTGGTTTTATTGTGCTAATAGATTTGTATATGAATAATTGTGAATCCTAGCTAACGTTTCCAGACCACATTTAGACCACCTACTGCAGATTCAGTCCACATTATTACATCTMTTGCCAAAAAGCAACAAGCAACATAAACACAGATGATAAGAGTCTCATCACAGRTGAGATGCACATCATCTAACTTGTAAAGTCTTCAGGGTTAGCATCCATATCTGAGGTTTTCTAGACTCCCCTTAGAGACAGCAGACAGAAATGGGAATTTCTCAGTGGTGTTTTTTCATGGCCTAAATTGCATGTTTCAAAAGGACYAGATGAATCATGGTTTGCAAACACCTCTTGCTTTTCCTTAGGCATAAAATGAACMAACATGATTGGTATATCCATCAATAGCCAGACCTTTCCTCAGMTTCACTGCCCTTTTTTGGACCTGCTCCAACACCTGAGTGTCCTCCTCGTAGTGAGAGGCCCAAAACTGAACTCAGTGTCCGAGTCACATCTTGTCCTACTTTTTTTTTGCTGACCTGAGGGGAATAAACACRGCCCTGGAAGTGTCACCATTCCCTGGAGGCTGCATTAAGTGCTCAAACCCCTTCCCTTTGTGCTAAATGTTGGCAGAGGGGTAAGACCCAGCTGGATAGTGTCTGACTTTCAAAACTGGGTCACTGAGGACAAAACATTAATTATAAGTTCATTTGACTAACTTTACAATAAGAAGCAGCCTTCTGAGTTACTCACCTAARTTGCAGCAATGTTTTACCAGGAAAGTGAAGACATTTATCAGGCAAGGAACTTTCAGAGTCATTCACTTGAAAATAACATAAAGCATGTCTCTGAAGGTATAATACAGCATCCTTGGAAGTTCAGGGGAGTGGATGTGACTTACACTGATCTCAGCAAGATTTAATATATCACTGTGCATGGGCAGGTGGTGAATGAGATCAGTGAAGGCAGAGAAAAAAAACAGGGACTTGGTATGAAGAAGTCCAAAGGTGTAACAAGCGTTGCAAGTACACAGAAATCATTGCTGGTAAACACAGCATGAGAATCTAAAGAAAAGAAGGGTCTGTTGTTATTTATCCATGCTTTTCATGGGTTTGATTCTGGATTGGTACAATAAATGGTAACTCTAGAAAAAATGATATTTGGTCAGGATGCACATGGTCAGACCCTCAGTTTGGAGCAGGCAAACCTTAATTGTATTAGTTGAAACAATTAAAATATCAGAAAATTGCAAATAGTATTTTCTAGCTGGGGAATAACAAACTGATGAGGTGACAGATTCTCAAGAGTTCAGAAAGATGAAAAACAAACCCTRAATTAAGCAAAAATTCTCAATTTCTTTTAAAGGAACTGGTAGGACTGTGAAGAAGCAATACAAAACTACATCTGTGTATATTACTCAGTATTCATTACATACATACAAAACCATAACAGCATCCAACACAGAGCCAGTAACAAACAGCCTCTGGGAGATGAATGGATAGAGGGTGAACAGCCTTCTGATCTGCAATGAAGAGAGGCCACAAAAAGCTCAGGAGAATAAATAYGCTGAATATAGGGAAGAAAACTGCAAGGTGATCTCACTACCATTTCAGGTACCGTAAGAGAAAGAGCAGCTCTTTAGAGTGACCCAGCTGGTTTGCCTCTGTGAATCCTCTAAAAGATTGGTCCTGCCTTTCATGGATCAACTCCAAAAATAGAACAGGAAGGAAAGATCTGCTGTTTTTAAACAGGAAAAAACAGTGAGATGGTCTCTCATTTCCAAGGACAACCTGAGAGCAAGCAGCAAGCACTCAGCTTGCTTCACCAASTGGACAACACATCAGAGAGCCCAGAAGAGGCATAGAAGAAACTCCTGTCATTTTGGGACCTTTTGTTTAGGAACATTTCCTTTCTGATGGAATATTTAACATTGTTCTGTATCAAGTGGCTGCATATTCTGCAGGGGCACAGACTCTTCAGCTGCTGTAAACTTTAATGGCTATTAGCATGGTCTAAGCCAGCACAGTGCACATGTGTCACTGAAGACATGACCACTTTGCAGCCAGTCACATGAGATACAAGTGGGCAGATTGCACCAGTCTTTGGCACTTGRAGGGGTTGAACTGTGTGAAACATGCTGAAAGAAGCTGCCTTSTCTTCTGGCCTCTAGATTATAACATCACAAGAGAGAACAAGTGCCCCAGAACTGGGATTGGTCCCAGTGAATTTTGTGAATTGTGAATGTGGTGTTCTGGACCTACACATGCTGAAAAGTAGGATACACAGTGGGGTGGCTGATGTGCAAATGTCACCATTTTTTTGCATGCATTAAGTGTGTAATTACACTCACTTTGTTTCCATATTATATCCTAATTGACTAGTGTATCAGCCAACCTCAAAGATAAGAATTTCTGCCATAATCTTCACCTCAAATTTTTCAGTTATTTGGAATCTTGTTATTTATTTCTTTTGCCTTCAGATATTTCTGCACAGACAAGAATTAAAGGAATTTCCATGTGTGGTACAAAATTATCTAGACACAAGGGTTCTAAAATTATGAAAAATATTCATCATAGGAAAAGGAGTAATAAAAGACATCTCAAAAGGCAAATTATGATTCAAGCTTTTGCCAAGACAGGTTTTACTGATACACTTAGATAAGCAATGGCATATCTGTATATGAAAAACTATAGCAAGTTCCTCTGCATAAAGGAATAATAAAATACCTGCCCAGACATAAACAAAGCAGCTTTTTCTAGTGAAAATGTCCACCAGCACTAGTCTAGAAAATGAATACTAAGATCCATCATTGATATTGCTGGTTTGGAACTTTCCTTTCTGCCAAAAGGCTTTCAGTGACAGTTCATCAGCACTGGTCTCCATATTTTTCTTCATTGTGTCCCAAGCATATATTCTCTTTCTGATGAAATGCACACAGAGCTTTGAAGTCTACTGGCAAATAATCAACTGCACTATAAGACAAGGAGTTTTTCAAAGGGGTACCATTTGTTTCCAGAGTCTCCAGCCCCATRCTGTGGAATATGGACCCACTTTGATTCAAGTTCTTTCCAGAAACTTAGTGGAATTGCACATCATATCATTCAAACAGGAAATTTAGAGACAGGTGCCCTCAGCTTTGAAAACAGCTGCCTCATAAATAGCATTCAGACTAAAAAACCCACAGACTCCAGAGGACTTCATAAAGCATAAAAGGAAGAAACATTAATACATTGTTTGGAGAAATCTGRTGTCAAAAAAAGAGTAGATATTAAAAGAAAACATGAAAAAGAAATAAGGGTTGTTTTGAAGAGTTGCTACAGTGTTAAGCATTGGGAAGCTGTAAAACCTCCTCAGTCGTTCCTGTTGCTTCATTTTCCTCCATTGTTACTAATATCCAAGCTACTACAGTGATTTAATTTTACTTTTTTGTGCTGCTCTTGCAGCCCTTCTAATGAGATAAACATTTCTGACAGTGTTGAAAATTGAGGTGACAACCATTTTCAAGACAGACCAGACACAGAATATGAACTACAGAAGTTATAAACAAGAAGAAGGAGGGGGGAAAAGAAGTCTATTTTGCATTCCTTGGAGTKGGACCAGGGAAGCAGGACTCCAGGTCTCACTGCTGAGAAGCATTTGAGGCAGTGGGGAGTTGGCTCAGTGCATGACTATCCATAAATTTGGCTCCAACACAGAACTGGCTTTCTGATTACACTAAACAAAGGGATGGATGCCTTTGTGGTTCATGTCCTTGAACTCTGCTCAGGAGGACGACTGGTCTGAACCTCCTGGTTGACCTTTTACAGGGCACATGGAAAAGGCCTGCTCTGTGTGGGGAGGGCATGTCATGAAAAGCTACTTTATTTGGTAGAGCTATGTCCAGAAGCAATACAATCAGTGCAGAGCTCTGCCAGAGCTGCTTTCCTTTCCAGAACTCCACACGGTATTGGCACACCTACCCTGGTTCCTGAATGCTGATGGGCTGAGACAGACAGATCATCTCATTCAGAGGTAGCCTGTGTCCTTTATTACACTCCTACACCAAACMGAATAGTCTCAATCTCTCTTTATTTCTCCTTTGCCTGTTTGTAAATAGAATTTCTTCTTCACTCCTCTTTCTTCCCCTTTGCATCTTCTTCTAAATCAGTTTACAACGATATCACATGCTAAAATACTTYAACTACTGCTATTTTTTATCTTGTTACCTTCTACTAAATCTCCTGCTTCTCGCTTTCAGTCACCACATCCTCCCTGACCCCCTTCTCTGCCATATGTTTTGTCAGCACAACCTTTGCTGGTAACACCACATCCTTCCAAGAGCATTTTGGGAAAAGAACAACAAGCAGGTTATTTTTGGTAGAGCACATTTTGTCACACCAGGGAAGAAGAGGTTACACTGCAAGGACAAATATTTCATGATTTCCAGGGGACAGCAATCTGTTTAGGAGCTGTAAATGCAGGTGCAAAGAGAGCTCATGGCATCATCCACAGCAGGTAGCARAGAAAGCCTGTAGTGAACAACTCTACAGTGAGAAACTTTGATGACTTGGGCTCAAGCTGAGAAAAGTAGTTGTACTGAAATCAGGGAATAAAGTAGAAAACAATATATCTTCCTACTCAATTGTTCTCTCAGGGTAGTTTCTAAGTATTTTGAATACCAGGTCAGAATCCCTTTTATTTGCAAGTGAGTCCCTATTGTTTTACATTAGCAGAGAATTTGGCCCACTCTTTCACACAGAGATGGGTGATATTAAATCTAACACCTAATATCACTCTTGGTTGTACAGTGATAGATCAGAAGTTACTCTGCTCTTTTGAGCTTAGAGTACTGAGTGCAAATCCAACAGGTTTGTCCCACTTTTACAGGGAGATAACAGAAAAYAAGCTGTGCTTTGGTGCATTAAGAACAGAAGAAAAATACAGCGAAATTACTAACTTTGGACATAAATTACTTGGATTATACAAATATAAGAAATTAAAATCTTCAGAGGAAAGGAGAGAAGAGTTAAGACACTCTGCCTGGAATTGCAATCTATTTTCTGTTCCCAGTAGAAGCTGCCCTGGACCTGATATGCCAGCTGCTGTCTGATATATGTCTCCTGCCTCCCCATATGCTTCATGTATATGCTTACATATCACTTTGCAGTCAGCCAGCAGCTTGAAAATGTCACAATGATAGCTTGCTTGGTGACACCCCGCACCCCCTGTGCTCGTGACTGAATGTGCAGGTCCCAAATCTACTCCTATGCACAAAAAAGCAGAACAAAGAGGGTGGTTTACAGCGAGATTCTTGAGCTGTGCTACAACAGTGAGCTCTGGAGTGAGCCAATACAGATGTTTTCTCCTGCCTGGGGCCTGTAGGGACAGAAGAGACATCACGGTCGTGTTGTCGGATACTCTGCCCTTTACAGGCCATAGATTTTCACTGGCTGATTCACAGATTAATATCTTCAAGGCCACTCAGGCCACAGGATGATATTGAACTAATAACTTATGTTGGACTCATAAATCTTTCAGGAAGGTGTCTGTAAGATTTCAAGAAATAGAAAAATTCACCCCTTTTCTCAGTGCTTTCTTCCAAATCTTCATTGCTAAAAAATTGTGTCTTTTTTATCACTTGTTTTCTTACAGAGCAATTGCGCAATTTTTAACACTCATTAAATTTTACTCCACTAGATTCAAAGCCTCTTTAAGTACCTGATTTTTGCTTCTCATTGAGCAATAAACATACTGCTTCTTTCTGATAAGAGGCATTTCTGCTGCAAGGCCTTGGCCTTGTATGAATCACGAGCCCAATATACTTTAATATATTTACCTTCTGTGCTCTAAAGATGGAAAAGAGAGAGGTCTTCCATGTCGCTTCTTGTTCTTCAAATGTAGACAAGATCAAAGAAGTTAGCTCAAGCAACCAATTTCCAGAATAGGTGAGGTCAGCCATGGGTTGTTCATCACAGATTTTTACAAAGAACTACAGCTGATGACACATTTTTGTAGAAGTGGAAAGACACATTCAGTTTCAAGGAGTCAAATGGCCTAYCCAGGAATTTCAGCTAAAGTCCCTGTACAGTCAACAGAGGAAAATTAAATGACACCAAAAGTTAGCAAGCCTGAGACATATTCTTGTGCTCTCCTTCAGCAGGTAACCTCTGTTTCTCCATGGGCTGATCAGACCCCCTTACACTCAGTGGGTTCCCACATGGACCTCCCAACCTGGAAACAGTGGGGCTGCGAATCTGAATCCAAGGAAATCCTGTGTAGCAAACATTCTGCCTTCACAATGATTAATGCACTATTCAAAACAGATGCCTGATAGTGGAAAAATCAGCCAAGAATGAGCTCTGACCACAGCACTACGCCACGACCCCAGTGGAAGGTTAACTTATCAGCTGAGGGTTATCAATATCTATCTGTGGCAAAGACATCAGTTAAGAGTAAAGCGGACATGAGCTTAATTCTCATCGTACTTGTGAATATTTACAAGGAGACAGACCATGTTGATATAATTTTTATTCTGACATAAAATTTTTCAAACTAATGTGACTTCTAAATGGAGAAAAGCCCTTTATAGCTCAATATTTTTAGGTGTATTTATCTTTATAGATAATATTTGCAGTGCAAGATGTTTTAAAAACTTTTTTCCCCAGTGATCAAAAAACTCAGCATGCCCAGCCTTTTCTGGCAGTACATTTTAGATGATGTTCTGTTCCTCCAAGGAATCCAAATAATAGGTCTCTGCAAGAAAATGGCAATTTTGCAATATCAGCTCACTGGCAGAGTACAGAGAATTGTTAGAAAYACATGGCCACAGAATCACAGAATAGTTGGGGTTGGGAGGGACCGCTGGAGATCATCCAGTCCAAGCTCTCTGCCAAGGCAGGATCACCTAGAGGAGATTACACAGGACCTCACCCAGGTGGGTTTTGRAYGTCTCCAGAGAGGGAGGCTTCACAAYCTCCCTGGGCAGCCTGTTCCAGTGCTTTTCCACATTCAGTGTAAGGAAGTTTTTCCTYRTGTTGARGTGGAACTTGTTTGCTTGTGTTTTRGTTCRTGATCATTACCCCTCATCCTGTCACTAATCACCACTGAAAAGAGTCTGGCACCATCCTCCTGACACCMAGTTCTGAGATATTTATATGCATTGATGAGATCCCCTCTTCTCCAGACTAAACAGGCCCAGCTGCTGCAGCCTCCCCTCTGACTGGAGCAAGGGAAGGGTGTGAGGAGGAAGGAGCAGCAGGGATAGCATGTGGTGGACTGACACCATTSCCTGTCCCCCTGTGCCACTGGTGGGGAAGAGGTAGGAAAAATCAGAAGTGAAGTTGTGCCCTGGGAAGAAGGGCAGTGTGGGTAGAAGRTGGTTTAAGATTTGGGTTTCTTTCTGATTGATTGGCAAGGAATTAATTTTTTTCTTAAGTGAGATCTGTTTTGCCCATGATGGTCACTGATGAGAGATCTCTCCCTGTCCTGATCTCAATGCACAAACCTTCCATTCTATTTTCTCTCCCCTGACCAGCTGAGGAGGAGAGGGCTGGACCAGGTTTGCTGTGCACCTGGAGTCCATCCAGGGCAAACCCACCACAGCAGGACATTTCAGAGGACATCTGAGAATTAGTTTTTGAAGACAAAAAAAAAAAAAAAAAAAAAAAAAAAAAAAAAAAAAAAAAGTAGAAGATTGTGGCAGGTGAAAATTCAAATGGTGGCATATAGATAGAGTGTTAATTAAAACAGTGTTTGTTCATGCTACATAGTGCATGTAATCAGTTACACTTACTAAATGAGGATTTGAWTGCCCACTGTTCCAAGCATACCAGCACTTTCACATCATAAAGACAGGGACTCTGACCATTTGTATTTGCTAAGTACAAGCAGAATGGCCTCTGGGAGGAGCACAAAACAGCACCAGCATAGAAATAGCAAATATTAAATATTAAATAAATTTAAATATTCGTAGAAATACTACAACATCCTTTATGTCTGGATCTCAGGAAAGAAGGGTGTTGGTTTTTTTCTTAGAGGGGGACAGAAAATTTTTGAATGTCATGTAGTCCATTGCATTAATTTTAGCCACAGAATGAATAATTTTCTGGAAACCTCTATCTCCTCCTTTGACTCCAGAGTGTATGCAGAAGACTAGGGTAGATTATGTGACTAATATTTCAAACAGAAAATTTACATAAAATGACACAAATCCCTTATTTTTAGAAAGTTTCTTCAATATACTGCCTCATCATAGGGTCTAATTAGGAAATTTAACTTTGGTGATGTTATAGAGGAAGCGTCCATATATGAATATTTATAGGAAGCCTTTGGTAATCAGARAAATCTTTCAGCATGCTTTCAACTTGTAACAAGACCTAATCATTTGTTTAAAATTAAGAGGARCCTTTGTGTTTTCTTAAATCTTGGTAGCCATAAGGGCATTCTTCAGTGCTTCCCCAATAAAAGTTTGAGCTCTAGAGATGAATCAGCAGTGTAGCACTGTGCTACACAGTATTACTCCAGCTCTTGTTTCAATGTTTAAAATAAACTGACAAGATCCAGGGATCCTAAAGATTTCTGAACTAAGTTTTTTCTCAAAACTTCTTGATATTAACTAATTCCATTTCTGAACTCTCTCTATAACATTTTTTCAGCCTGACTTMACAAAAAAGAATTCATATTTATCTACCTCATAGAGAAAAGGTATGTTTAGATTATTCAGATATTTTCCCTGTAGTTATGTTTATTGTTCTGAATTACAACTTCCYGGGCAGCTCTTTGATTTAATAAGGAAGAAAACTATTTCCAAATAAAGCATTGCATATTTCATAGTATCCAGTTGAGTTTGCTTGTAGCTCAMTTCAAGAAAGGAATAATCTCTATGYATTCTCTTTCAGCATCTCACCTTTCCCTTGCAGTTTAATGCCCACTATGTCTAACAGGAACACAAGGACAATAAAAAGTAGATCTGTGTGAATGTTGCTGAACTGAGAGTTGAAATCTTCAACCACATTCATACATTCATTTAAATAAGGTTCGAGGAACTCCATGACATTGTACCCAGAGGGAAACATTTGGACTCTGCACTCAACAAAAACAAAACTCATTGTGCAATTTTGCCAGCAAAAGCCTTCATTGTGTGTCCCAGTGCCCGAGTCGCTGTGAGCGTGAGCTGTTGCAGTTGGGCTCGTTGCCATCCCAGCAYGTGCAGTTTGAGATGTTTTAGCGTTGTTTTGTTTCTTGCAGCTGTATATTCTCCTGCTGAACATCAAAAATCCTGAACTAGTGCCAATCAGATACAGCTGAATTGCCTTTACTGCAGTAAGAAAAATTATCAGCATGCAATTTATTATTAGAACAGACCATTCTAAATTTTTMCTTCCATCACAGAAGACAGCTACATCCATTTTTGTATAAAAACTCACTCGGCACAAGTAAAAGGAACAGCAGATTAGCTGGCTTTAAAACCATATCCTATTTTCAGCTGGACTCACTGGAGAGTGGACCTCAAGGACAGCCATGTCCAGGGCATTTAGCTGCACTTGGGGAACTCTTTCTCTCCCACACCCTGCATAAAACCAATAAACCAAACTTCTTAGGCTTAGGAACCTCACTTCAGTGAGATTAATATTTTATTATTTGAGAGAGCTACAACCACCCATTTAGCAGGGGTAAGCAGAAAACAAAAAATTATTTCTACTGCAGCTGGAAGTTTACCCCAGGCTCCCTGGATCCTATCCCAATGGTGTTTTATGAGTTGTTTAAAATGAGGTTTAAAAGAAAATAGAACAAACAAAAAACACCCACCACACACACACAAAAGAAAAAAAAAAAGAAAAAAAAGAAAAAAAAGAAAAAAAAGCCAAATCAATGCTAACAACATAAAAGTATTGATACTCTGCATGCAGGATATGGTAACCACTTGCCACTTTGGGAATTATCTCCAAGAGCCTCAGGATTTGCAAGTGTTACAGTCAGGAATCAGAGGAGAACACACCCTGAGGGACCTTGGGAGGACTAAGGTCTGTTCTAATCTCTTTTAAACACTTTCTTCCCCCTCACAGTGTCATGTTATTTGTGGGATTYTAATGATCTCCATTAGGATTGCTGACTATCTTCTAGTTATTTAACTAATCACTTAACAAAGGAAGAAACCTGAGTCAGTAAACACAAACATCCTCTCGATAGTCCAAACAAGTCACAGAAGGAAAAAATTATTCAAGTTTAAGGTTCTTTAACAAAAAAAAAAATCTCAAGTCACATAACTTATGAGAAAAATGAAGTTCAAGCCTCCCTTGGGCTAATAATTTTGAGGAGTTATTTTTAAAGCAGTGTTAAGCAACAAGGTCTTGGGGTCATCACACACGTCCTTATGGAGCCCTAGTTTCATTCAATGTGACTGCGACTTTACCACATGCCAGCTTTGTGCTCAGATAGTGGGTTGGAACACAACTTCACTGAAGTATCTCTGAAAAGAAGGGAAGCACAGGACTTTTGTTCTTGCACTTATAGAAGAGAGTAATCTWAAACTGATGCTTTTTTCTCTGGAGAGAACAGTACATGCAAGCTAAAAGAGCAAATGCTTCAGTGTTATTATATTTTAGGAAATATAATCAGCCAGTCTAGCTCAATCTGTTTGGCTAAGTGTTGCTGCAAGGTAGGAAGCAGACTCAGGAATGGCTTTTAAACACACACACTTATCCAACACCTTTGTTGGATGCAACCCAGTTACTGCTTTGGCCAAAGCATTCACACTGTGATTAGAAAGATCAGAATGTTGACTGATCCAGAGTGTGAGCAGATGTGCTTTCCAGTGGTGTTGGAAACTAGATTGGAGAGGAGGCAGTGGCTCTAAGACATTCTGTCTGATCTTTGGACATGACGACACTACAGAGGTACAGGGACTCTGCACCACTGTCCACTGAACTCTTGACCTTACACTTCTTCCCTCCATGGTGTCATTAAGTGAACCACAGTTCGTGGAAAGCCAAGCTCCAGGCTACAGGRCAGATGTAGAGCCTTCTCATACTTCCATTTCACAGAGAGATGGCACATTTTGAGAARTATTTGCATTGTAGTGACACTGGAGGCTCCCCTGAGTCCAGACACAAATGGAAAAGTTTGGCCCAAATAAATGGACAGATTAAGTGGGGATCTTAAACACAAACAGGCACACTACATCCAATAATTGTGCAATAAGGCAAAACGTGTTCCAGGGATAAGAATATATTCCACAGGTTCAAGCAGAAGTCAGGAGTGATAAAAATAAAGACAAATGCCTGGGATGCAAAGTAGGAAGGAGAGTTGATCTCWTATCTCCAGGGTAAACTCTTCTCTTTTGGCCTTTTGTTATGAATGCAGMCAGAAAATTCCTTCTCTGTATTCCAAGGATTTCACAGTCTTATTGCACTTAAAGTCACAGGCTGTATAGTCACCACATAAAACATGAGTTATACCAGCACCACAGTCCATCCTGGGTAATAAGTCCTTATTGATCCCTTTTGCATCACAAAGGTTTCATTCTCCATGACTTTACACCAGACCTSAGGTAGCCCACACACTCTATGGCAAATATTCCTTGCCCTTTCAGCACAAAAATAAATGGAAAACAGAAAGGAAACAAATCAGCGGGGAGAACCCATTACACGAGGTAACAAATAAATAAACTAGTATTCCTTACAGAGATGGAGAGGAAGATAATCAGTAGAAAATGGTATTTCATGGGATGTCCAGAGMTAAATGCTTTCCAATGAAGAATCCCTCCTTCAGGTTTCAGCCTAGCAGTTAAATCTATTCTTGTGCTTGGCCTGCCACAGTCTTCAAAATTTGGGAATTCCACCCAACCTCACACAGCTCAGCAACTTGGGCATGATTAAGACAGCTGAAAGTGTGTAGCCAGCAAAGGAGAGGAGGAAGCCCACACCACTTCTCCCTCCAGCTGGCCAGGTGACCATGGCAGGCAGCCCAGTGGGACACTGAGCCACCAGTCCATCTGAATGTGCCACCAGTGCTGCCACAAGGCCCATCTTGAACTCTCAGCCAGGCACAACTGCTGCTACATCCTCTCYTCAAATGTCTGGGTGATGGATCCAAACACCTTCTCTGAAGCTTGCAGGGTGGGCAGTGAAGGACATAACTGATAGCTTTTCATTCAGCCTCTTTCAATCCTGCCATTGCCTTTGCCTTTGCAAAACAGATTTTGCATTATGYTTTGCCATGAAAATCCATCAGAGAAAGGGATTTCCAGCATGATGTCCTGTTGTTGTAAAGCATAACTTCCTGAAGAGAGCCTCTTTCCTTTGTTTTATTTATTTATTTTCCTCTGAGTGCAGCCTAAACCCTCCCTTCCTGTTGGGAACAACAGCTGCAGCATGCGGCATCAGCTTGCCAAGCCTGAATGACTGTGAAATATCATTTATCTTGGAGCAAGATAGCATCAAAGAGAACAACTATGTGGGCCTGACTGTGCATTCATTACATAGCTGTGCTTAGGAGGAGTAGGAAAARTTGCAGTATTGGAGGCAAAAGAGGTCCCACTTCTGAGCTAACACTCTTGGACCTGAAAGCGCCRACATCTGAAAGCACTACTGAGAAAAAAAGGGAATTTTCATTTCCTTACTCAGAAAAAGACTCATAGGCRGGAGATGCAAAAGTATTTACCAGAGCAGGAAAGCAACACTCCTTCTGTAAGTTAATGGAAACACCACGGCCTCAAAATCAAGTAAATGGCTGATGAAAACCCCAGAGCTGACACACACATTTCCTAGCATACCTGTGTTATYCCACAGACCTGGTGAATCCTGTATGAATGCCACAATCCTTAGATTAAAATTACGTTTAGATACCCTTCTGTTATCTTCTCCCTTAACCCTTTTGGGGAGCTTTTGTTTTTTGCCAAAAACAACTGCTGTTTAAAGATTAGGAGAGAGTTCAGTCCAATTGAAAATTAATGATTAATCACCCATTTTCCCTACCAGCACTCCACTCCCATCTTTTGTTCTGGRTTCCTTTGGTGCCTCCTGTCCCTCATGATCAGTTGGCTGAGAGCACTGAGATGCTTTTTGTTCAGTGCCCAGTCTAAGGCTCCCCCAGAAGCATGCTGRGCTACATGGTGCTTCCCTTGTCAACATCACATATTTTCCATTAATGATGAGTGGAAAAGGTCAGGCAGGTCTCTTTAATGGCCTGTTGGAAAGCAAACAGCCCTGGGAAATGGCTCTCTGATTTCTGGAGTCTATTCAATAAGCTGAAAGAAAGAAGTCCCAAGAAAAGTGAAGATAACAACAAAGATAACAACATGTTAAAGGGGACTTTCCCATGGATCTGCCAGAATCCTCCTACATAAACTTGGGTATAACTCTTCCAGTGATTTTGGTGGTGGTGAGAGTAGTTTTAATACGAACACAGACAGATGCAGGCAGTGTTGCACAGATGCAGAGGGGTTAAGCACCCAGACCTAATTTTGCATGCCATTTTGAGTAKTTTGCCACAAAATTCCTAAGACCAGACAACTGGCTCTAACATGATAAAGCCATCACTACCACCTCATCTGTAGCAGCTAGGGAATCTTTCCTCAACAGAAGTTCTGWAATTTCTTAGGGATCACAGAATCATAGAATCATACATTGGTTTGGGTTAGATCATCTAGTTGCAACCCTCCTGACATCTTACACCAGACCAGGTTACTCAAAGGCCACCCTACTTGTCCGTGATCACGATGATGAAAGATTTAAATGTTAAAACTTTGCATGACAACAATTCTCATGCAAACAGAAAGCCAGAATTTTACCTGTGCACACTGTGTTTCTTACACAGAAGCAGTAATCTTTTCATAGAGAAGCTMTCAGGTGTAAATTAATGTCACGCTATAGAGCTGAAGCCAGCCCAGCAACGTCAGCCGTTTTTCCTATTATTTCCCTGTCTTTGTTTTGTGCCTTGCTTTGTTCTGTCACTAAATGTTCCAGAGCTCTCTACCACCAGCCCAGAGTGTGGAAATGCTGACCGAAGTCGTTTACTGCATCCGTGTTCACAAACAAGCTGTTAGTTGCCATTGGCATGTAAATAAGTCACTGTTCTTTCCATCCTATAGCTGTTAAATAAGTACCGTGAGCCAAGTTCACGGCACTTGATTTCTTGTAGGAGGTCACCGAGACGATTTCACAGAAATATCCTGTGAGACTTTTGCAAAACAGGATGGTCCCAGCCTGAATTTCACTGCTGTTTTTTTCCACTTCCATCCCGATGGTGGCTGTGTTTCTGCTGTCACAGGCAGGCTGTTAATTCATCCCGACTCCATCACAGACACCAGGAAAAAGAAAACTTTGTCCACTCTTCCTAGTTTTTAAGGCGTATGCATTAAAAACTGCTTGTATTCTGGTATAACCTAGAAGTGCTAGTCCATGTCAGCTACATACAGGCTATGTGTGTGTGTACWCTTACAGTGACTACATGGCACTGACTGAGCACAGCGTGCAGACAGCCAAACAGACAGCTTTAACTGGCAGCTATATAAACAAGGCAGCTGGCACCCTAGTCCAGGCTGAAAAACTTGCAGTGGATGCAGTATGCAAATTAACCTCTGCAGCCCTAAAAAAAAAACTTACTTATAAATAACACCTGCTTGTACATTAAAATGAAAATACCAAGAGTAGGGGGAAACCAGGTGTCTCATCTTTTTTTCTACCAATGGCAAACTGGGGCAGAGATTAAATGTTTTGCCAAAGGTGCCATGGGAAGCCCGTGTCAGAGCCACGACTGGAGCTGTGCCTCAGGTTCCTCCTTGTTTTAAGCACAGTGTATATTCATGGTATATGCTGACATAACTACTTTGACCCGGTAAATGCCATCCYCAAWTTTCACCTGTTGAAAAGACAGARWAAGTCAGATTGTGAGTGTTAAGGGGGATGACGAGCAACTAAAATTGAAAGTCCTACTTTCAATCTTAGTCACTAATGGTAGACATTTTAGAAAAGGGAATGTGCAGCAAGTTTTGCACTTAAAAGAAATAATAACATCAACAGAAGTGGATAGGGGTTTGGGAAGTGGATTTAATAGGTGTGTCTAGATTTGGCTGAGAATGAAAAGAGCATTTTCTTTCCACTGGTTGCTGGCTAATAAAAGCAAAGGGGTGGAATACATCCAACTTGCAAAACTTGAATACAGTTACTGCTATCTGCAAATGGGTGCCCCTCCCCGCTCATGTGAGCTACACAGGCAAAAGAGAATGACACATGTGCTGTTTCCTTTTCCAGTTGTAAAGGGGTCAGGAGCCAGGCAAGGAGAGCCCGAACAAGAGGAGCATTTTCCTGGGTTCTTCCAGCTGTTCTGTTCAATCCCGCCGTCAGTTCTGAGCAGGGAAGAGAGACTGTCAACACAAATAAGGCATTTTTCAAAGGCGTAAATTATGAGTTCCCAAAACAATGCGACATCTCAACCACGTGAGTACCCTTACCCCCCTCCCCCCTTATAATGAGAGTGGATTTATCAGCCCGTGGTTTAAGGAAAAGATTGTCTAATCCATTTCGTATGGGGAGAAAAAAAAAAAAAAGGAATGCCTGAGACTAATCCTGAAGGAAGGAAGAAASTTGTGAACAAGCGGTTTTCTTTCTTAATTCTTTGTGTTTGTGTGTGTGCATGTGTGAGGGAAGGACTGAAACGGGCTCTGCGAACTCAGGCTCCCGAATAGAACGCAGAAAAGTTAGAAACGCTTCCGCCTAAACCCCGGCTTAGAAAAGTTTAATTTGAATGCTCTTCCCTCCCCCCGCCTTCAGGAATGAAGTTATAGAGCATTTTGAAAGCGTACTGACGCTTTTCTAAGATAGTAATGGTGCTGCCCCGGCTGCGTTTAGAGTCTCAAGCCGTCTGAGTGTAACATGAGACTCAAGCCACAAACTGACAGTCTATATTTAAAGCCACAATGTGTTTCTGCTCCTAGAAATTTAGAAACATGGGCTTCAGGACAAGCAAATCGGTTTTTCAGCATGAGAGGGTACAGGAGGGCAAGTCYTCTGTTTGCATAACTATGCATATTTCAGTAAATTTTAAAAGAGAGAATTTGGCCCGAGCAGTCAAGTGAGAACAGAGGCTCAGCTGCAGTGTGGTAGTGTTCATTTTGGGACAGTACTAAAAAGAAAGGTGAAGGAAAGGGGGTGAATTATGATTTGATAAACTGTGAAAAACTCTTGAGTTTTTAATACTGCTATTTTTTTTCTTATGGCTTTAGTGGGATCTTTCTTATTTTAATTCAAGAAAGTACTTTTGTWTTGTTTTTAATAAATAAACTCCCAATAGCAGAATTGTTTATCATACCATGGTATCAGTAATGAAGGCAGAAAGTACAGACAGCACTGCTGGGAGCAGCCTGCAGTTCAGGGTTTGATGCAGATACTGCTGTAAGGATATTTGTTCTATRTGGCTCTAGACACTGGCAATATTTCCCAAGCTTTGAATGAGGCAGGCTGATCCAGCAGAAAAGACACAGCAAGCAGAATCTCTGGAATCCCAACCAGCAATTTCTAGTAACCCTTTAGTCCTTTTTGCAGATTCTAACCAACAAGAAAGATTAGATTTACCTTTCTATTTTATTCTACTTCATTCTGCAGTTTAGAATATTACAGCTTGTTTTCTATTGCTTGTTTTCTGTTGTAGCCAGGAAAGATACAGGCAGGCTAATTCAGCATTCTGAGAGCTTGGGTTTGGCAAAGCTTGTGTAAATTGCTATTGGTGCTCTCCAAGCATGTCCAGGAGGGKAGTCATGACTCACTGAGGTTCTTCTTGTGTATTGTGAAATATCAACAAGGGTCCAGACCCAATCTTGTMTATTTAGTGACGGGCTTGGCCAAGTGGCACATCCAGGACCAGCTCTACAGTCTTGAATGCTTTACAAACAACTTCTCTGGCAGACCCAGGTTGTCAGACCCCACAGAAGTCCCCAGGGGGAAACTGGATGAGGAGTTAGTGCCCCTGGGGTCTTTTGTCTGCTCAAAATGAGAAAAGACAGATGCATCAGGTTCTCTTGGGGTTTTTTTTCCAAAATGTAGATGGAATTCTCAACTATTTTAAGATTACATGATTGTCTCCATGAAAATAAATTGCTTGCAATCCAGCTAGAAGTATTCTGGATGAAAAATAGTCACAATATATTGTCTTTGGTTGGGTKTTTTTTGGTTTGGTTTGGTTTTAATTAGATGGATCAAATTTATAGATTAGGAACAAAAGTTAGAGGGAAGTCTAATAATACCGTATTTCTGTATAATGCAAGTTTGGTACATATATAATGGTTGAGTTTTGAGGGAAGGTCTTTGGGAATAGCATCTTATTTCCTAGTAAAATTCCTRCTATTTTTGAAAGAAACAAGACAAGAAACAATTGAGAGTTCAGTGTATTGACAGGCACTGTGCAGCATGGACAGCAGATGTTTGTCAGAGAGGCAGAATAATTGGGAAAACAAATTTGCTTCATAGCCACAGTGAAAATCTTTGAGTTTGGTGTGAAAATACATAAAAATATCATCAAAAACTTTTGACTATACTGAACATATTAATTTGCTGAATACCTGCAGGTGAAACCACAGAGCAGCTGCCAACTGATGTAGACTGAACAGTGTTAAGTTACCTAATTGCTCATGTATTTTGCTTATCTTCTTTTCTTCACCCATGGCTGATAAGGAATTTTTATTCATTCTATAAATGCAGTATGATCCTGTCAATCCACGGGGGAGCATGTGCTGTTTCAGATTTTAAATATTCAATCCTGTGAATGCTGTAAATCTRTTCTTCCTCTATATGGGGATGCCCCACCTCGGGCACTTCCCATGCCCAGCTCAGAYATCCACCAGGTMCCTGAGTGGGCTCTCTGTGCACAGAACAGAGGTGAGGGAGACAGTAACTCTGTGATGCATTTGCTTCCTGCTCACATGTACAAGCATCTGCCTGACTTAACTATGAAACCTGAGGAGCTCCACAGGTTTGGCAATCTCAATTCTGCTGGCATCTTTTGCCCTCTTCCTTTTAGACTGCAGTCACCCTTTCTTGAGGCAGTGGGACAGCTCAAATGAGGTGAAGGATTAGGACAATAAACATCACCAAGTCGAAGATTCAGCTTAGGGAGGCAGTGATCCGTGCAAAGTCACCTTTATGGGTCAAGGGTGGTCACCCTTTGGAGAAGGTGYTCTGCAGTTTACAGGATTTCATCTGTACCCAGCAGGCTGGGAATGTTTGTCTGGGGTCTCTTATACTCCAAATGCCAGCTGTCAAAGGAGTTGCTGATTAAGGAGAGCAGTTTGTGGAGGCTTTTCTTCCTCATCATCCAACAGATAAGGTCCTCTTCCTGGGGAAATAGGGAAGCAGAGTGGTGTGTGCAATGCAGAAGAATTGGCCCAAAAGGAAACCGAGAAGCAAGGCTGGTCCTCAGGCCATGCCCCAGCAGCAGAGGGAGGAAGAGGGTGAGGAAGAGGGTGAATGAAGCAAAGCCAGCCTTCTTGAGCTRCGTGCACTCCCTCTGCATTGCCAGCTGTCCTCCAGCAGTAACCCAGGCACTGCCCTGCTGAGTCTGGTGCTGCCTCATTTTTACAAGCAGGAGATCTTGGTTCCATCAGCCCAAGCTTCTCCACCTGCCCCAATGACACTTAGAGCTTCTGTCAAAATGAGTCACCCATGGGCTGAACTCTCAGAGAGACTGAAACCTTGCAAGGATGGCCTCAGACAACCACAGAGGGACTTCTGGCTGTGAATGGGGAGTGTGGTTCTGAGAACAGCCTTGCCACATCTTTAACTCATAATGAGATACATTTTTGGGCTGCAAACTGGTTTTTTAATATATTCTTGGAGAAACACTACTTGCCTTTCCCACAGGGCCTGTGAAAAGCCTTGAATGAACCCTTTAGGTTTTTAATTGTGTTATTCACACCTTGGCAATATRTGTGATTTCATTCCCCTTAATCAACAGAAGTGCTTGCCTGTGACGGTAAGTGATAAACAAAAACAGAGGCTATTGATTATGAAAATCTGGTCTTCACTGGTAAACCTGTGAGCATTTATACACAAGGAAACCTACAGACCATAATAACCTCTCATTTTTAGCACAGAAATCTCAAAACATATCCTCTGCAAGCATTTATGTAAATTGAATGTCTCTGCTTGTATGTTTGTTTCCCACCACTGTGCATATGAATTGGAAAATTTGGCTTTATACCCCAGGGCTCTCCTGACACCCTCATTGTCTGACATATTTATGTGAAAGTATGGGAATTGAAAGGCTCAGAATGCACCTGAAATTTCAGTAATTAACAGCAGAAATGTTGGCAAACCACTGAGCTGGAGAGAATAGGGAGGATGTCGACCCAAATAAGAGTCTGCTGTTTTAAAATCCACAATTTTCAGCATTGCTGGGCATCATTAAAAAAAAAAATTACACAGTAGATGTTAAAGATTCAGGTTATGGCTAGTGCTTAAGCCTGTTAATATTACAGAATTATGCAGTGACTGCATCTCATTGCTGATACTGCTGCACCTTTCTTTCTAGGCTCTTGTGTAATATACCCTGTATCCATCGCTGTTCAAATGACTGAGTCCAATCAGCAAAGTCTTTTGTAAAACATGCTTTCAGGACTGCATTCTCTAATGAAAGTCTGTTTGTGTGTGTGCTCTGTGCAGTGCCTGTCTCTATTGTTGGGGAGGGATTAGTATTCCTATAGCAAAGAGAAATTCAAGCCAACAGAGGGATCTGATTGTGCTAGGTGCTGTACAGCCWCCTCTTCTTCAAAAGGCTGGTGAAGAGGAGAGATTACAGGTGGGAGAGAAATGACTGCTCTCCATAGACACTGCTGGTGAGRCAGCTTTTAGCTGGGAAAAGCTGGGGAGGTAGGAGTTGGTTTGATTCCAGTAGATTCACTGGGGCAACAGCTCTTTGCTTCCCACTCCCTAATTTTGTAATGCATGCTCAGGAAAAAAGCATAGCTCAGAAGTTTGTTTGCAACTGGCCTCCTTGTTTCCCACAGAAAGATCAGAAAACTTTTAAAAACAGCATTTGGCATAAGTAGGAACTTTGTTTACAATTTTTTGCTTCACATACAAGTTGTGATAGAAAATGCATGAAAAACCCAGATGCCACAATGACAAGAATATAGGAACACCTCAGGAGGGCAAGGATTTGGGCAGCAGACAATTGTGTTTTACTTMCTTAATTTTCTAAGTCAGATGAATTTGACAGAATTACCTCAGTAATGAGTAGATGAAAAATTCACCAGCTGCTAAGCATTCTGAAAATCTACTTGAAGAATGGAGAAAACKGTCACTTAAGAGAAATTGGGCTTTGTTTGCCAACAATTTATGGACACAAATGGAGGAAACGCCTCTCTTCTCTGGATAATTTATTTTTAACTGATAACTCAACTGCATCAAGTACCAACACTGCAATGCTATAACAACAGACATGCAGCTCATAATTTGAGRCTGAAATAAGATCTGGACTCCTCTGTCTCTCCAAGAGTCAGCACAGTCTAATTCACACCAGATTCCTATCTCTGCTATGTTMGTGTGGAAATCAAATGCACTGCCTGTGCTGCACTGCTCCCTTATTGCAGATGTACTTGCACATGTAGTTTCACCAATGAGACAGCTGGCTAAGTGATTTTCCTCTTAATTAATCATCTCATATGCAAAGGAGGCCAGTTTCTCATATCTTCTTCTCTTCTGACATATGTTTCACCACAGGGTTCTTCCTGATGAAGCAGAAAACTTCACGTAAAATCTCAATGGGTTAAACTTGTTCTGCTGCATTGGAGTTTTAAAGTGATTTTTCTTTCCTTTCCTCTGCCTCTCTTTTTCATCTTAAGAGGGGGAAAAAAATTCAGTTATTTCATGAGGGTCTCTACCTCTTTTTTCTCCAGATAAGCCCTGAAACAGAGTTAAGCTTTTTATCAGTAAGTTGCAGGGGGGCTTTAGAACACACCCTGAGACAGTTCTTTGTTATTGTGAGTGATATATGCCTATTTTACTGGGAACTCCATGTTTAAAACATCGAGTTCTATGAGGCAGTCCACACCATAAAGAACATGTGTGATAAGGCCACAGCCATGCAGAATCAGACATCAAACCCTTACATATGTGTAGGTGTTTAGAATTGCAAGCAGAAACACCAAACCTAGAAAACAAGTTTGAATTCTGTCTATACACACGTATATACATACCCAGAGTGTGTATATAAAATACCCTATATCTGTATGCATACGTATACACAGACACATGTAATTATACCCACCACCCTCTCCATTACTCATATGGCGTTATCTGTTCAACTTTTTATTCCTCTTCTAACTCATCTGTGCTGGGAGAATTTGGTASTTGCATCTTTAGGGCWGTTTWCTRGAAGCACTSACCATATTAACCAAAATTAMAGTTATTCTTTTAAAAAATTACYCTCMTTTGGAAACAAAATACTTTTTCAAGAATCAATTCAATCGTATTACATAATTCTGTGTCCCCCTCAACACGTGAGAAGATTAATTTATACTGGAAGAGATCTTACAGAACTGTTACTGCAGTTAAACTTTTTTTTTTGATAGGCAAACATTTCTGTAGTTCATCTCATTTTCTTTGAAAAATGTTCTTACTAAGACAAAAASAAGATGCCTCTTGTCTGCTAATTGGATGTTTCAAAAATTTCAGTCACTTAGAAGGGATGAAAAAGCAGGTCTTCCTGGYTGACTTTAGATAAATCAAATAATCCTTAGGTGAGACAAATAGATCACAAATCACTTAAACCCAAGTGATTATAGAGTTAACTGTATTAATGTGTAAAGGGAAAAAATATTTCTAGTGGATTGTGAAGAGTACCATAAAAATGTAGTCATCCAAGAGTTCAGGAAACTTGTGTACATTTTMAAAAATTCTGATGTTTAAAGTGATGTGCTGGATTTTTATATTTTAYTTCTTTCTTCTAGAATATATTGTTGAATTCTGCTTTCAAGATTCTCYTAGCGTGCATTAGGGCTAGAAGTTTACCAGTTTATCATGAGACAGTCTAGTCTTTTATTTCCTGAAACTTTATAACCAGCACTCATGAGCTAGCTGAGGTTGCTCTCCTGATTATTGGTGGTTCATGCAAGTGTAATGAGCACAGTCCCAGCCCCATGCAACAAAGCAAGCAGGAAATTCTTGATGCATCTGTGGCCTCTCTCACACCTGTTCTCTCACGTTGTGTCGTTCAGACACCCTCTGCACCTCCAAATTCTACCTTTCTTAAGAGTCCCTTTCTTATAAATGGTCATGTGTGAACATACAGGAAACACACAGTCCCAGCTGTTAAATGCCACTTCCCCCCTTCTCTCAAGGACCTTCCAGAGTGCTGCCAGTGGAAGGAAAAAAAAGAACAGGACAGGAAGACATAGATCTTTCCCTGTCCATCTGGGCTGAAGCTTTGTTTCCTTTGAGATTTGCCCTCTCTTCCACTCTCCCTCTTCTCTATTGATTTCTCTTTGCTCGCTCATCTTCTCAGCTTGCTGTGAAACACCGCCTCCCCTCTACAGATCTTTCCTGTCATCACATAGCAATTTTATTTACAACTGGGACATGTTCTCTATATTCTGAATCACATGATTGTGAAAGATGATGATTGTCTGTCTCTTGAATTTCCATAATTACATCAATGGCCTTTGATTTTTAGACTCTATTGCATAAAAATCCATTTTCCCCCAAACTGAATTTATAGGGACTTTTTTTTGGTTTAAAGAAGCTATGCTACCAGTTACTAATGGCAATTAAGCCCTTCGTGGAAAGAGGGGCTATGTACAGAATTAGGCTGCATCTCTCTCTCCAGAAAACCCTGCATATAGTACATCAGGAAACAAATCTGCAGTTGGGAACCAAACTTCAGCTTCCCCTTTCCTTTGGGAAAAAAAAGGGTTTTTTTCACTCTTTTGCAAAACCACTCGGTGTGCTCTGAACACTCTGTCACTTTTCCTGTTACTCAACCTATCCCACTCCAGTCATGAGGAAGAGTGGAGTGAACAATTGCTGCTAACATCACCAAAGCCAAGAAGAACACCACCAGGTCAGGGAGAAGGAGGCCAGGTTGGCTGGGAGACTTTGAGCAACACGATCTAGTGGAAGATGTCACTGACCATGGGGATGTGGTTGGAAACAGATGGTCTTTAAGGCCCCTTCCAACCCAACCCATTCCATGATTATATGATSCAAAGGGTGCTTGGTAGGTCCTTCTTGTGAAGGCTGTGTCCACCTAATGTGAAGAAATTAATTGTTTTGAAACCTTGCTGATTGCCTTTGGTACTTCACCAWCTCCCACTAAGAGCTGTCTACTCATCATACCTGCAGTTCAAGCAATACGTAGTGACTGGACCCATGAACATCCTTTAAAAAGTGAAAAATATCCATTTCTGTTAACTGAATGGATCTGGCTCCTCAAAACACCTCTTCCCAAGTTTACCATCCCACACCCTGACCCAGGATCCCAGATCTGATTTGTACTTGCTGTACAGGGGACAATTTGAAATTACTACAAGTCCAAGCCATTACCACAAGGGTAGTGACGCATGGTTACTTGGCATGGTGAGAGATGGAAAAGATCGTGTTGTAGAGCCCTCAAAAGAAGCTATTTTTTTCATACCCTTGGTTATCTGAGTCTTTCCTCTGTTTCCAGCTCTCCAATTAATGTCTCCTTCCTACTCRTGATTAATAGCAAGATTTCCACTCACATCCTCCCCATTTCCTCTTGACAAAATACAGCCTTTTTCATTGCAGAAGTGTATCTTTTTTAYTTTGTTTAGTCTGTGTAAATTTCTCAGGACAGAATCATTTCTCCCTCCATCTCCTTTCTAAACAAGAATCGCCAAATAATTATTTGACACTCATGTGGTGCTGACCACATCTGTCTTCCTGTTACCTCATCAAGTTGCTGATTCTGGATAGAGATTTCAGCCTCCTGAAGCATGAAGATAAAATGCAAAAAACAACCTTAGGTATGACATCAACTGGTAAYGCATATCAAGCTGGAAGGACTTTAGGGGTTTCTCCTTGAAAATATTTTTCCCCTAAACACATTTATTTGTATTCTCTGAGATAGTCTCTAGACTGTGGAGATCAAAGAGAGCTGGAAATCCAGCAGGGTTTTTAAAGTGCATTAAAGGTACCGTGTTTCAAAGCCACATGCCTGAACATTTAAGCACCATGGAAGAAATGAAGTAGCAGGTGGTAAAACATGTAAACATGATTGTTCTAATCTTAATACTTTTCAATTTGTCAAAGACTAACTTTGTGACAAAGAGTTAAAATAAAGGATGCTGTGTGCACATGCACATGAGAGTATAAAACCCAAGGACAGCAGCCAGCTTTGGGTTTTCCCTTTCAGCAACATTTCTGATCTTGTAAGTCCTTTACAGTAACAAGGATGTGTATTTACCTGACTTACGTGGAACCTGGCAAATCTAAGCATGGAGTGCTYCTTGGGAGATTTGAATACAGAACTGTAATTCCCTGCTGCACTTCTCTTTTGCTGAGGTAAAGAATATAAAATACCATCCACCATAGAACAGTGGCATATTGTAAATGTCTGCATATTGTGAATATATAGAGAGAGACACAGTCTGTAATGCTCCTCACTTAGCAACTGGGACATTATAGAAATATTTCCAGGTGCTTTCACAGAGTCAAAATGAGACAAAATGAGACTATTTTTCTTTTTGTTACTCCTACAGAAATGAGAAAATATTTCTTTTTTTCTCAGTGTGTCTCAAGGGGTATCCCAAGACTAACCCCTTTCCTACCATAAGTTTTGGGTTATGTTTCCTGTACAGCTCTAACTGTAAGTAGGAAGACCTGAGATCACCCAAGGTCCWAGTTTACAGTCACCTGGACTGTAAACAAATAGTCAACTATTTCTGTGTCCTTCCCATTTCTGCAGAATTTCTCGGGAAATGCCTTACTCATTGCAAGCTGCCAYTGCAGTGCTGAAATCAGTGTTGTTGCACCCTGGAACTTGAGATTGCTCATACTGATTTTATTGGACTTTCTATCAGAATTTGCTGATTTCAGATCTTGAGTTTTTAATACTACTCTGCTTCAAATGCCTTGGTTTAGCTCACAGCAGCCTCATCTACTRTCAGCACAGATTTTAATGAAGGCAAAGTGATTTATCAATGGTAACTAGAACTCTTGTAGGAAACACTATTGAAGACTGGGGGGTACTGGGGAGCAAATAAAGATAACCTGATCCTGTATGCTCCCAAATAAAATTTCCCTGATTCAAGGTTCTTATACATTAAGAAAAGATGTCTGTGGCTCCTGAGCTCATTAATCCCCTGTGGATTAATGATCCATAAGGGACTCTTTGTACCAAGGAGGAGTAAATCACCCCTCCTATTTTTGGCAGGCAGGAATATATCTGGGGAGATAAATGCTTTTACATTTCTCTGAACTTTGCTGTTGCTCCTGGGTAAAAGATTTCCCCTTCTGGAATCCATTAAAATCTGTGAATCTCAGACAAAGACTCTTCTTCCTCCTCCCATGTTCTGAGATGCTTAATCCACGCATCCTGGGGACATAACTAACCATTTGTGAGCTGGAAACAGAGCATGAGCTGATCCCTTCTGCTCTCAAGGTACCTCCTCTGGCTTCCTTTGCTTGCAATGAATGAAACCTTTCATTTTGACAGCCTCTGACTTGTGTCAGAAGGTTCATGACTGACTGGAGCGACAATGGGTTGACAGAAATGTACAAAACTCTTTAAAATGTGGCATTACTAAATAAACAAAGATCAGCTTTTTGTTTTTTTAGGGGAGTAAGTGAGGTGAGGTGCAGCTRCATGACACTGTTTTTAAGAAAAAAATGCAGCCTGGACTTTTCCTCCCTATTCCTGTCCACGAATTGCATTTCCTTTAAGGAAAAGGTCATGCCTTCTTTCCCAGGCTGCTCAAGCCTTCCCCAGACAGGAAGCATATCCTGTGTCCTGTTTTCTCCAGAGTCCAGCAGCAGAGCAGACAGGAGTGTAACTTCCACACCGCTGCTCCCACTGTGCTGTTTTTAAGTGKCCTGAGTACCTCTGGGTGAATCTGCCCCCTCTCAAACGTGGTGCAGCCCCAGGGCCTTGCAGAGCTGGCAGCTGCTGAAGATGACCAGAGGGAGAACTAAAAGCTCCTCCCTTTAGAGGTCTGGATGGCTATTTTTGTCAGAAATAAAACCACAGCAGTCATTGGAGGGAGATGTGGGAGGGGGAAAAGCACGTGTTCTGTAATTGAAGATTGTGTCTGTGGTTTATTGCAGAAGAGAGGGGTATGTTTTCCTCACTGAAGGAGAAAAAGAGGCTTGGAAGCCATAGCAGGTAGCACATGCCAATTTGCACCCAAGTGATTTCCTTCACAGCTCACACCTGAGAAGAAGCTGGGGCCCAACCCTCCYCAGTCATGTCCTGCAGCACAGAGCAAGGCCCAGGGCCTGTGGGTGGCTGAGGGAAGTTYGCCAGGGAAATATGGATAAATGTGGGTGTTCAGCTTTGCAATGGGTTTTGTTTTCCACTACTTGGCACTTTAGGGCACCAGCTTGCTGTCTGTGGGCATGAGCATCCATATCCCTTAGAGGAYAATTTCCTCCCACTCCCCCTTCCACTAAAAATATCCTTGGTGAGAGGAGATGTAGCAAGAAATGCAAATTCTGTCCCTTAACAGACACAAAGCCCATGGCATGTCAGCTGTGGCTGAAGGTCATATGTCTCTCCAGACTCCCAGGGCAAAACACACATCTGTCTTTTCCATGCTCCAGCCTTGCTGGGATATTTCCAATCCATCTTCTAGCTAATAGGATTTGGTACCAATTTTCCCTGTCCTTTGTTTCACTGCCATTGCACGATGAAGTGATGCTGTAGCATGACCAGAGCTGCCTGTGTGTCTCCCTTAGCCCTCACCAGCTGTCAGGTTACACCAGCATTAAGGAAAAGAGACTTCCTTTCCCAGGGACAATGCCACCTCTCCCATCTGCTACAGAATCCATGACAAGTGCTAGCCTATGTGGGTTTGATCCTGATGGTGCTAGGYTTTCTTGACTAACTTAAAAGCTTTTTCATCCCTGCCCATGGAAGTGCTGCACTGAGCATGGAGCTGATGGGCTGTTTTACCCACTAGAGCCAGTAGCAGATGCTTAATGGAGAGTTAAAGCACAGGCCAACCATCAAGGGATCTGAGGAATGGGAAAGTTTKGAGCCAGAATTAGTAATTCAGTGTTTAAATGGTTGCCTTGGGGTATAAAAGCTCTTGCATTTACCAGAGTTTCTCATATGAAATACTTTAACCTCCTGCTCACATCCAGGAGCTTGGCAGGACTGAGCCTTGTCTGCCGCTCTCCTTGAATGAGGTCTTTTAACTTGTACTTGAAAGAATTCAGCCTTTGAATCTCAGCATTACTGAATGCACAGCTGGTGGCAGGGAGCAGGGAACTCATCTGTCCAGTTCTCCCMGGTAACTCCAGTGCCTCCAGGAGTGTGTGACCATGACTTTACCATTTCATCCCCTCCAGCTGTGCAGCAGCTGCCCACACCAGCAGTGATAAAGGCTTTTGTCTGAAGGCAGCTCTGCAATCCAGCAGCACAAAGGTGCTGATAAGCTAGCCCACCTTGGGATGCAGCCAGGGTAGGGAACRTCTCTGCCACCTCTTCTTCCCTCCTCATTAAGCAGAACTCCTACTTCTCAGGCAAAAATACCCAGTGTAAAGTCTTAACGTGTGACCTTTCTTTAAAAATCATGTGCATCTCCTAGGGAGCWCTTCTTGCTGACTGTATCCTAAAGGGATACTCTCAAGAGCAAAGAAGCTAGAACAGCAATCCTTGGAGCTCCTGCCTGTGTGTTTAACACTCACGGGTGTGGCAGGGGAACAAGGGAAAGACTACCACATCTGGTGAAAGGAGCCTAGTGGATTTAGAAAGACATTCAGGTCTTGTGGAAGAAGGAAGTAAATTTGACAGAAAGGCCCTGTAAAGCTGGGGTCTGTGGCCTGTTTTGCCTACTTTAAGTTTTCTATTTCATCTGTACAGACAGAACAAAAAAAAAAAAAAGCAAAAAGGAAATGGGCTTTACTCCTCTCTGGTAACAGATATATACTTGTGTCCAAGCCTTGCCATGGCATGAAGCACAGCACAGCTCCCCCTGAAATAAACTGCAGCTCACACATATCTCAGGGTGGAACTTGGCTCTTAAACAAAATTTAATGGGAGTCTGCTCTGGCTGAACTCTGCTTATGACTTCATATTTTCCAGGGCTGTGCTACTGCTGTTGGCTTGTTCATTTTTCTTTCTTTTTTTTTTTTTCTTCATTCTCTTTATACTAATAGGTGTTTCAGGGGGATAACTTGACCTTATGAGACTGTTCCAAGGCATACTTCTCTGGAGGGCTGTGGTAAATAGTTTTGATATATTATGCAAGTGCTTTGAGAAATTTGCAGGCTGTCTCATGACTGCTTGAGAAGCTGACTTTTGCAACCTGTTAGGCAGCATCAACTGGTGAATTAACCTAGGAAGTTGGAAAGCAGAGAAGGTGGACAAAGGCTATATGTTATGTTTCTGGCTTCATTCTGTCATGTTTCTCATACTCATAAAATGTCGTTTTGAAAACGTTCATCATCGGCCCAACTGAGCTGTGGAAAGTGTGAGAGAACTGATTTCATAGGAAGCAGAGGCAGTTTAGCAGTGAGAGCTCTCACAAATCCCACCTTGTATGTGAACCACTTGGTGTTTCACTTTGTGTGTTGGGAAAGTGCCCTGCTTTGAGCCAGCAGTGACTCTGCTGCTGCTTGGCCACAGAGCCCCATCRCTGCCACTGCAGCTGTGCAGGAGCAGCACCCCTGAAATAAGGATGGCACAGGGTAACAGCTCTGCCCTAGGGTCCTGACTTGACAGCTGGGAGAGGGGCCCAACTTCTTAGTGCATTCCAATATAATCTTACATAGGAAATACCAAGCACAACTTTTTCCATGGCCTTCTAGAGCTACTGTAGTTCAAAGGAGTCACTGGACTCCGAATGTCTGGAGTTCTCTGCTCTGCTCAGAGCACTCTAGAAAAGAAGTCTCCAGCTTTAAGCAGCTGCTTATCTCTTTATGCTTTTCTTCTGGGGGACTTGTTTTTCCTGCGTGTAGATTTATGATGTATTTCAACCACTCAAAAGAGCATTCCTGCTTTTTGCCCTCTCTGTCTGCACCTAGCAAACCTTTCCCTGGATATGGATCAACTGACAGTCAGACCACAGATTGACTTGGATCAATTTGCCAATGAGTAAATAGCCCTCTATGTAAACAGTAAATATATGAGTAATTAAATAAATATTAAATGGGGAAAGGGGCTTTTCTTCTGGTGAGCTGGTTTTCTGCTTGGAAGGAAAATGTTTAGGAACAAGAATGCCCTTTGCTGCAGGAATGTAGCAGCCAGCTCAGATCACAACAATTCACTGTCAGCTTTCCTGCATGGATATTTCATACACTTTGGAGCAGCCCAAAGGCTTTACAGTAAGTGAAAAATATGTTGATCAGAGAAGTACCATAGCAAGCATTTGTTGCTATTGAAAACTACTGGACCATATTTCTTTGCTTAATGACACACATTAATCCTCCATTGAAATTTCCAGGGCTGTCCAAGCTGRATCTGGCTTTAAAGGTTTAAAATACAGTCCAAACTATAAAAATGTAGCATTCTGACCRAAAAAAGGGGCTGGAAAAAGTCTCAGCAATGTTCCTTTGTTTTTTCCCTTTGCTGTTTAAACCACCAAGGATGTCATCTACAAGCTTTGAAATGGTTTCAAAAACATGGCATTTTTTWAATTGGTGACCAGAATATGAATATTATCCAAGTACCCACTGCTACTTCTGTTTTCAGTCCAGTTTCCTAATGAAATGAGTCTTATGTGCTCCTGCTGTCTATCTGTCTGCCTAATCATCTGTTCATCCATCTGCCAGCTCTCATCAAGAACTTTTGGGTCCACTGACCAGTCTCAACCAGATTTGAAAGAGAAACAAGAGYCTCAGAAATTATAATTTTCCAGGTTGCATGAAAGTCAACACTGTCTACAGAGAGCCATTCAAGTGAACAGTAACACAAAAAGTTCTCCTTATTAGGAGATTAAACTAAATGAAGTTCTTCGCTACTTAAGAATGTAGCAGCATCAAGTTTTGGCATGATTAGTTTCCTTCCATAAGCATGACTCCAATTTAACAGGCAACACAGAGGGTGAGATCCCATTTAAGCACCTACAGGAGATATCAAGCCCTTCTGCCCAGGCCATGTTGAAAGATCTAAAAAAAAAAAAAAAAAAAAATTTCTCGCTACCTCATAGCAAGGTTAAGCCCTTAGCACAAGCTCTGGAAAGGGATGGTTAAGCAGTGCTAACAATAAAGTTTGGCATTTGTTTTCCCTAATTATAGACTCCAGAAAGCTAGGCTTCTTTGCTTATTGGTTGATGGGAAGGAAATTCCCACACCATATTCCAGGATTCACCACGCTGTGTGGAGGCTGAATRGATCTTTTTGCAAGAAGGCGTGTCAGAACAGAGCAGAACAAAACAGAAGTTGGAAGAGACWCACAGCTATAATCTCAGCCAACTGCCTATTAGTATCCTCCTGCAGCACCTGTGGAGACAGCTGAGATCACACAGACTCCTTTCCAGCAGTCMAACATCTCGTCAGCCTGGCCATTAGCCTCCCACCTACATGGTCCTTGACATTCGTGCTGCATTAGGAGAAAGGAGCATTACCAATAAACTGTTAATGAATTTCACARCAATATAAGTCTGTGCTGAAAAACRTYCAGTAKAAGGCTTCAGTGCAGGTCTTTTTATGCTTAGCTCTGTTAATGTGTTCAACATGTTTTTTTTCAAATAATGCCAGAGAGTTCTCCAAAAATAATACACAAATGATCCTTTTTCCTTTTTTTCCCCAACAATTATTACACAATCTGTCTAAAATTCCTCAGATGAATGATAGATGGTAAAGAAGTTTTGCTAAAATTCCTCAACTCTGTTCAGACAGCTTGAACTGATACGTAAATGCTTTTCAGATAATAATGTGGCCTTTGTCTTTAAATAGACAAAAGAAATCTGCATATTCATTGAAGAAACCTTGGGAAATAAGAAATGTTGTTGCCCTGAGCTACTGTTTGCCTTGCAAGTTTCTAAGGTGTTTCAATATGCTTTATTTTCTTTGTTTAATATGCTCAATATTCAAAGCATTTGGAAGACTGTTTCCACTACAGATATCTCCATTAATAATATTAATCTCATCTGTGCTCCAGGAAAGATCTCTGTGTCTCTGAAGAGCATATGCTAAACATCCTGACATTTCCACTTGCAACGCACAGTAGACAGTGCCTGAGGCAAGCACTGGTGTATGAGCTGGATGGAGTTGAATACAATTCATATCAAATAAGCCAGGGGACAGACCACAGAGAACTCCTATTTCCAAGAATTATCACCTGTTGGACTGCTTTGCTGCAAAATATTGACAGTGGGAATGAGCATAAATGAAGAAACCTGCCCATGYTGGGAAAATTATTATGCTTTTCTAAGGATAGGAGCCTGGCACCACATTCTTTGAACTCTTACAATATCATCAGGCTTTCACCAGTTTCCAGGTGGTTCCTAGGTGACACGTGGAGTTTGATCATATCAYCTCTAGTTTAAGCACAAGGTCAAGCTTTTTCATCTCAATGAGAAATAGACATTTATCAGCCTCAATGGAATAATGACCGTGTTTCTGTCTCAGCATGTCTGTGTTCATTAAAATGAGTTTTCTGCCAGCAGCAGAGTCAGTGAAACACTCTTGCTTTTGGATCTGTGTCTCTGCCCCCTAAATCCCACCCCCAATATACAGAGGGTCCCTCTTTCAGCAGCTCCCCTTGGGGAGGGGGAGCTGCAGGGCCTGTGGATCTCTCTGCCTGATGGATGGAAACTCACAGTTACTACACAACTGACTGCTACTAAACAGAGCTTAAAGATGCTGAGTCCTCGCTGCCTTTCCTTTGGTGCTGGGCTACTCTGGTCTCCCTTTTTTCACCAGTCTGCAGTTYTCATGAAAATTGAAGCAGTCCTTATCTTTGCCTGCTTTTCCTTTAAAAACAGTTGGTGCTGAATAATGGAGTCAAAATTTGTGAGGGATAAAAGCACAGTCAGGCGGATAGCGAGAACAGAGAAAATCAGTGCAACAATGCTGTTRAATGTATGTGATGAAAATGTTTCAAATTCTAACAAGTAGTTCTGACTGTCTTAGTTAAGGGGACTAATTTTAAYTAATGTTTGTCTTAGTGCCAAATCCATAAATGCTTAGTGCCATGTCCATAAAAGAGGGTATGTTTCAAATGTAAACCAAAACTTAATCTTTAGAAGTTATTTTGGTCATAAAATCAAGCACAACAACATTAAGAAACAGAG
Organism: Alauda arvensis; assembly: GCA_902810485.1. Taxonomy (NCBI): domain Eukaryota; kingdom Metazoa; phylum Chordata; class Aves; order Passeriformes; family Alaudidae; genus Alauda; species Alauda arvensis. The sequence continues at coordinate 690,785 of CADDXX010000339.1, read as the reverse complement.
ATCACCTTATCCTCTTATGACACGATCAAAAGGCTTGAGAGTCACGTCTGAGGCTGGCAGACCTCTTAGRTACAAATTAAAAGCTTGTCTTGGTAAATAATTACAAGCAGTTTAGCAGTTAAGTTGTCTAACTGCTTCATGTAACCACTTACACAAGGGATTGGGAAGGAATAASCACTTACTCCAAGATCTCTTGGCCTCTGACTTTTCACTAAAAGGTTCTGCCTTAAATTTGTATACTTATGTTTTTAACATGGAAAGTTTAGATCAGTGGGGTATGTGGTTTTTACGAACTGTTTCTTAAGAATTAAAAGATAAATATCTGTTACAGATAATGAGATGGGCTTTCACTATGTCCATGGTCAGCTGCTTTGATTGCCTATGGTCATCTGCAACATTTGCAATGATTAATCAGTTAAGSCAACAACTCCTGCCTATTCAGCTTTGACCTCAGTGAAGGAGAAAATGGCTGGTTTGTTCCCATTTTGATTCAACAAAAAATGAATAGAACTTAAAATCGTTGGCTTTGGAGGAAAGTCAGTCAGAAATTAGCAAGAATCATCAGATGCACTGGACATTTGGTGTTTCTTTCAAAACCTCCCCAATTATAAAGCCTTCAAAAAGAGTACTCTGCTGCAATGAAGAGGGAARAGGTGGGAGGAGGAGAGGCAAAGGCAGAAAAATGTCCTGATCGTGGCCTGTGTGTGACAGATGGATTCATACTCCATTTGTCACTCCTTCCTCAATGAAACAATTCCAGGTCAGTTTATCTTCCCCARGAAGATGTTGTGTCTGAGCTGGCTTTGACAGCTATAGAGGAAAAATGTAAATGATGGCCTGGTTACATTAACCTATTYCCATGGAAAAGTAAGGAAATTTTGTAGTGCTAGAACTATTCATATGAAACAGACAAAACTGGACACAACTTCCAAATTGCCACATGCAGCATTTTTTTCACAGATTGAACCTTCTTGCAGGTTCTCTCACTTCATGCATCTTTGTATGATAAGAAGGCCACATTTGGTCTTCAGACATTGAGCAGCTTTGTCAATGGAGCACAGCAAAAACTGGTCACTGCAACATTTATAGTACTTCTAAAAGGGAATTGCCATTTTAGTGCTCTTACCAGATAGACTTAATTGCCATCAGAATTGATGGCAGATATTCAGCAACCCTGAGCAATGAAGTTGTCCAGTAACATCAAACTAAAAAAAACAAAACCAGTATGTGCTCCAGACTGTTCAAACTGAAAGGGGAATTTGAGGTCACTCTCAGCTCTTTTTCAGTTCTTTTGGGGGATAAGTAGAAAAGTTAATTTTAAAAAAATAAATCTGTGTGCTTTTTAGTTTATATAATCCTTTAAAACAATTTTTTTCTTTTTTAAATTTGATATGTTTTTTATTTCAAAGTATAGGATATCCATTCCCTTTTAAAAGATCCTTATTATTTTTAACCTAAAATAATTTCCCAAGTTTCATTAATATTTTCTCCTTTTCCCTCTTATCATTAAGGGATATCTATGACTACTTTTTGACAAGATGACTTTTAATTTATCTCTCCATCTCTGATTTTCCCCAAGACCCAATGGCAATTCAGCATGACAAAAGGAGAAACTGTATGAGTGAATCCATTACTTCCACGAACATTGTAAAACATATTTTCTCTTATTTACTTCATAGCACTTTAGAATGGTGAAAAACTATTTTGCTAACATTGTATACTAGAATCAAATGAAATTATATGACAATCCTAACCTAATTAAACTAATTTGATAATTGTTTTTTATCCTTTCTATATTACAAAGTGTCAAAAATCTTGAACAGACCTTTATTTGGATGAAACTGTACTTTGTCTGTTTAGAATTAATGACAAAGTACTTGTTAGCTGGGATRACAAGAGAATTGGGCCCAGAGCATTTTGATTTTGTAGGTATTTTTAATCTGCRTGATGTAACTTATGTTTTCAACACAGTCCATTTACTTGCCCAAAAGATCATGTGATTGTTGTTGTTGTATGACACCGTTATTTTCCTTATAACAATTTAGTATACAAGTGGCAGCCAAATTATTCTGTCTCTTTTCCAGATTGACAGATGAGAAACTGTTCCTTAATTTTGAAAGAACAGCCTTGATGTGTTTCATAGTCTAATGGGAGATGGTGATGACTTTTTCAGCCGAATATGTCAAATTGATGGGTTCAGGCTGATGACCCTTCGGGAAAAGAGATGCCAGCCCTGGCAGGGCACTGCACACTTACTGGCAAATATTAAAATAGGTAATGACTCTTTTTTCATTCAGAATGGCCTCAGTGTGAGGCATCTGATATTGTAACAGGCCAGAGAGCAGCTTGAGCAATTAACATATTTCTAACATGAAGTTTTCAGAAGTTGGTTCGACTCATTTTTACAGATGCAGCTGCAGTGAACCAGTTCTAACTATAGCTTGTAAATTAAATTAGTGTGCTAAGGTTAATAGATTAATGATTTTCTCATGAATGCAGTGTGTTGGCAAGGCACAAATATAGACCAAAGGGCAAGGAGGACATACCACAGTTGCATAAACAATGGAGGTGTTAAGACTTCATTAKTTTTTCTATACTAAGTGTGTGATAAGGAAAGTCTTGCATCAGTGGAGAAAACAGGGACACATTAGGACCCGTTTTTCCAGTCAGGAGGAACAATGACTGCAGAAGAGCATTCAAAGAACAAAAAAGAGCTCCTGGGAAAGGAACAGTTATGATAAATACATTTTTATATAAAGAATATTTAAAAAAAAAAATCAATTGCAGTAGTTGTGGAAAGGGTTTTTAATAACTGCTACAGCTGCCTGGTAGACCCCATATACTCCTCAGTGCTTTYAAAAGTTTATAATGTTTTACTGAACCCAAACAAATACCTTARTATCATCTTGAGTGGAGGCAATTAGAACCTTACCTAAGTTCTTTACATAAAAAAGGGAGTCTTCTTTTTAAATTACAACTTTTTAAAAATAAGGCAAGTTTAGTATGGTAAGTTGTGCTAGGTCATTTGATACAAGCCAAAAAAATAGACAAAAATTTACTAGACTCTGTATTACTGAGTAAACTGTATTTCATTCATTTTGTTATAACCAAAGTTCTCTTTCAAAGGTATGGAAGAAGGAAAGAACAATCAATACTGAGGTAAAACCCTCCTCTGAATTTCATCTCTATCTGGTCTGAATCGTGAACTGGATTCATGAACTATCATTCAATTTGAATATCTCCTTTGTTTACTGGACATGCATGGATAGATAGTATAGAATGTTTAAGACAAAACTATTAAACAGGTAATATTCAAATTCTAAAGACATATTTCAGCCTACAGATAGAGACTGCTAACACACCACTGTGGGGTGGTTCTGCAAAGCAGATCCCTGCATACACTGAGATAAGGTTGGGTTGTTCCTCACCTGGAAAGTCCCATTAGCCGCAGTTTTTCATGAAGTGATCAGGTGAGCTGATTCAAGATGAAATCTTCCTGTGTGTTYCCTAGTCTGCATGCATAGGAAAGCCCTGGAAAGGAAATGACTGCCTTAAGGAGTTCAAGCCATCGTTCATCTGGATTCAATGAATTTCAAGCACTTGTTATGCAATGAACGGGCACATCGAGAGAATGGGTTGCCCAAGAAAGCACTTGAAGTCCTACTTGAGTGTAATTTAGCAGCCAAGGCTTTATCTGAGACTGTAACCTAGCAGTCAGCAAGGGAGCATCGTGATAAGAGATGCTGGGGTTGCTRAGAATCAAAAGCACAAGCTTGTGGGTGGGAAAATCCTGAAAGACAGGAGCAGGAGCTGTGCTGCTTTGAAACCTGTGTTGTCAGAGCTGCTTATCCCACGTAGATAGTTGTATATTCACTCAGCCTGACAAACTCCAAAATGCAGGATCACCCACAGCTGCATGGAACCATGACAATGTGAGGTGTAATCTCAGGCTTTTAATTCTCTACTCAACACTACCAGCTTTTGTTTGGAACTTTATCTTAGGAAATTAGAGAGGCCTTGTGAAGTTTGGGGTAAGGTCTATGTTATACCATCAAATTGCCCTGTGGATTGCACAGCAGAGATTGGGCAGGTCACACCAGTAGATTAGATCTATCCTGTGGGGTCATTCCCATGCATTCTTGTCAAATGTGCCAAATGGGGATCCCTTTGGACCTGTGGTTTTCCTTTCCTGCTTTTCCCGTGTGTAAATCCATAGCAATCAAACATGTAGGTGCTTAAATTGTTAACTAAAGTTCTGACTGTACAAGAGTACAAATTCTGGATTTTTTTCTCTGGGCACTAATTTAGCAGGCAAAAATGATGCCTGAAAATTGTTGAAAGGTGGAAGCTTTCTACAGGTTTATTCCATGTGTCACTCATAGTRGCCACAGAATCACTTAAAGGTATTGTTTCCTGCCAGGACCAAGATATAAACTCTTAGCTTTCTATGCTGAATGGGAGAAAGTATTTGGGGGATGAATACACCATTTCCCACCACCATAGATGTTGAACAGTTTGTCAGTCAGAATGTCTTAACGTGGTTAGTCTTCTAAAGTAGCTCACCTATAAGTCTTGCATCTTATCAGGACTGTCATAATACTGTGTGTTTTCCTAAAAGACCTGTTTTCTGGTGTCACAAAATCATGCCAAAACCTACTTTACAAAGCACATTTAGTCCTTAGCATTGTAAAGAAGAACTGGAAAGATCTACTTGAATGAACCTTAGATATAAAAGAAAGTGTAAATTAAAAAAAAAAAAAATTCTTTTAAAGCCAATGTCAGAATTTTGGGGCAGGAAGTGATTTATGGCTTTTAGTGGTTCAGATTTGCAATTTATAGAACAAAAGAAATCATTACAACTGTCAGCACTAAGTGCATAGCAAGAATAGGAGAGTGCTGAACCTCAAGCAAAGAGCTTCACTGCTGGACCTGCCTGCTTCAAAAAAGCATTCCTCAGTAAAAATGGAAGAGCCTAGACTGAAACTGGGGGTGGGATGAGCTAGTAAAATTAAGAAAAATCAAGTTGTATTGGAAAATTGCACCTGGAGGGGGTAGTTTAACAAATTTACCAACAAATTTAGCAGGAATATGTCACCACTAGCTATGTTAACATGCAAGTCAGTTGTACTGGTGTGCCACATGTGAAACACAAAGCCAGAGATCTGCTTGCAGTATTTAAGTAAGGAATATTTCTGGGACTTTCACTGCTTTTTCAGCAGGATGTGATTGATGAGAATGAGACAGGTAACAATTGTCATTCTGTTGCAAAAATCCCTTATGTGTATGTTTATGAGCAAAACTGGAATTTGATGAATTTCAGGTCATGACACTAAAGCATTTCTTTCCCATCATTCTGGCTTTTAGAAACATAATTTCCGACAACAGACAATTTGATTTGTGTGTTCTATTCTTGATTTAGTCAACTCATTCTGATGGCCAGAAATTTTATGAAAAACATGTTTCCCCACAATCTTTTGATTTCTGTTTGTCATGGTAACCACTGACAGTAAATAACAACGATGTTTGAACACTCTCAGAACCAGATTGTAACTGGACAAGGGCCAGTATAACAGGGAGAGGAAGTTTTGCAAGGACCATTTAGCAACAGATAACACAAAAGATGTCCTTGAAACAAAGGGAAACAATCAAAACAGGTGCAAGAGCAGCCATTGAAACACAGACCTCTGAGCACTTTGCATGTGAARAAGAGCAGAATAAAAAAGGCCAAAGCCATTGCTGAGCTAAAAATTCCTTCAGTAAACTGGATGTCTTTTTTGCCTCAGAAAGTGAAGATTCAGCCCTACAGTAATGCGCTGCATTTCTCACACAGACTGAGTTTAGAGAGGCCAGGGTGAGGKTCCTGGCCAAGCATGGATTTCCTTCTGGAAAGCCACTGCTGTTTCACTCCTGCTCAGGGAAGATGGTCTCATTCCATCCACATGCCTTGCATGCTCCTCAGTCRTGTTTCAGGAAGGACAACACTGCTTGAACCTCAAACAATGCCAGTACTTTCACACCTGCCTAGCAATACTGTAATGTTGCCATGAATCACATAGCTATTTTTGGACAAAGTGATATTTCAGAGAGATTGAAACAGGGATTAAGGGTGTCTCTGTGCCCTCCATCAACACTGCTCCCAAACTGACCTGGGGAACAGACCTTGACTGTGTGGTCACTGGTGGTAGCTGCAAAGTTCTGGTGCTGCACCTGCAGCAAAAGGCAGTCTGGGAGGACAGCAAGCCTGTCCTGTGGTCAAAAGGAGACACACAAAGGAGTAGTCAGGCCCTGGTTCTCGTAGTAAAATGGGAACTGTGGCRAGAGAAGCCACACCATGGTGTCAGCTGGTTGCTAAGGGGCACAGCACTGCCAGCTTGGCAGATCAGTGCCAGCTGTACCATAGCCCAGGATGAGTCCTGCATTCTGCTGCAAACTTAGAAAGATGGAAATGAAAACTTCTGCAAAGTGATGAGTCTGTATTCCATTATCAAAAAGCACTGTGGTGGCAAGTATGGAGATAAGGCACCTGCTTTTATCTGAATCTGAGAGGCACCTGAGAATGCCAGGTACGAGCAGGGAGTTACTCATAAACCTTTTTTTAATTAAGGCGATAATAATTTGATCTGGAATTAATGTTTGGCAGCAAGCTGTGTGGCTTGGGAAGCACTTTGGAATTCACACCTTCAAGTATTTGATTGCTGTAGAGGAGCTTGCTTTTTTGGCACACAGCATGTATTTGGTCTGCAAAGAAATAAAGAGCATTTTGACCTTGAGGCAATTAATCTCTTCTGTGCACATGGTTTTTGAATAGATATAGACATAATATGAGTTTTTAAATTACAGAATATGTGCTCATTCTTTCCATTAGTAKATAGGTGGAAGAAAATATGGGAAGGATCTCTGGGGGAGAGAAAAGCACTCTTACTTTCTAGAAAAAGCACCTCCCATGTTTGAGAAGAGGTGGATCCTTTGAATCTCAGCTCTCCTTGGTTTGTTGAAAACTGATGTTAGAGACTGGACATGAGCAAGGAGAAAACTACTGATAGTGTTTTGTCCTTGAATCATATATATCGTAGATATAGTAAAAGGCATCCCAGGTATCAGCCATAATACCACTCTTGAGTTTATAGAAGAATTTGGACTAACATTTTCACCTTTTCCAGAGAACTTTTCTGCATTTACCAGAGGGAAATTGGAAAGAAAAAAAAAAACTCACATAAACCCTTCTTTCTTGTTCCAAAGCCAGTATCATTGAGAATTATATAAATCATACCAAACTATGCAAAGACATGAGTGTCCTGTCATTAACCTAGTAGAGAAGAACTCAAGGAGTTTATCATCCTCTCAGATCTCCACATAACTAGTTGGGCTGATATAAGTGGCATGAAATATGGAGCAGAAAACAATTCAGAGTTCTGTCTTGATCCCCTAAGTGGAAATCGGTGAAGAAATGTTTTTCTGTATGTTCCTACTTTTTCTTAAGGTCTATATCAAACAATTAAGAGAGAAATATCCTCAATGGGTTTTTTTTGGCTATTTTTTCATGTCCCCTTTAAAGAGTTTTGGCTATTCATTAGTTATATCATATGCTATAAGTAAGATCAAAGTGTAACTCAAATTCTGACTGCGCTTTCAGCAGCTTACATTTCAGACCAGTTCCTTACATCTTGAAAAACGTGTGGTCAGGTACTTCTGTTTTGTCTTTATATTGTAAAGGTCTTTTGTTTTTAGTTGGCTTTTTTTTTTTTTTTAATTATAATGCAAATAATATTATTTGATTTATCAGCACTGAATTCAGACTTACTCTAAGTAAGGCCTGTGTTTTGTACCCCACATGAGAGGCTGGGCATGATTTCTAATGTAAGCTGAAAAGAAAACGAATGCTAATATTAAAAACAGGACACTGATGATAAATAAATATTAATTGAAATCAATACACACAGATTAATTTGCACCAAATCAAGATCCAGACCATACTCTGAAGAGCCATAAATGGGAAAATAAATAGACATCAACCCTTTTTTTTCTGAAACTACCTTTCAGTGAATAATCACAGTACCTAAATGCTCTTAATTTAAGCATTCACTGGAGGATGTTACAGGTAAGTGCTCATAATAAACAGTAGGTGTTTCCCTGAGGGCCATGATAGTTTGCATAATGTGCTAGCTATTTCTTTTCCAGTGTTATGATGGTAGAAAACTGTTACAGTAAGGCTAACTGTAATGTGAAGTTTCATAAATGTCTTTTGCTAACMAGAGATATTGATTAAGTTCTGAGTTTCCCAGGTTAAAATAATACAACGCTGCCAGTGCAGTCAATGCTCCTCCATATGATCCAATTTCTTTCTTATAATTAACATTTTTATGTTCTATTCTATTTATAGATGGAGAAGTGGAGAGCCCCACAGCTGGAGCAGATGTGGCTGTTATTGGAGGTGAGTAGCAGACCATACTAAGCTGCACCATAAGAATTAAAACAGCAGGTTTGTTGATTTCTTGCATTTTGCAAAACCTATACTTTGCTGACAAGACAACAGGAGCAGCACAATTAGAGTTAATTAGGCCAGTGGGAAACCTGCTCCCAGAGGGGCTATTGGCAAGATAACAAGATGAGATAATGAGCATAAACCATGTACTGAGCAGTACCACCCTCATCCGTTCACCATTTTAGGACAAAACACCAAACAGTCCAACAGAAAAGTCAGTCTCTGATTTCCTTCAGTGTTCACTGGTCAGGCTTGCCCTTTAGTATASAACTGGTGCAGCACCTTTGATTTGAGAGATGCTAGCTTATACCAGCTGACCCTTTATTGCTACAGAATTCATCACACTGCATTTCCTGGTGTTCCATTAAAACTCTCTCATGCATTTAAACTAAATACAGTTGTCAGAATAAATGAGGAAAGCTATGTTCACAGAGTGAACCTGTCTTTTTATTTTTATTGTGTTTGTTCATTTCCATGCTAACACACTAATTTCAGTCACTCACAAGGGGCTATACCAATCATTAGTGCAAATTGGTGAGGTTCTGCTATATTTCCCTCAGGTCCCATCTCCTGTAACTTTAATTTCAGCTTTCTATGAACAAGTAGCAGGTAAATTGATTTGTACTTAGTCCCCTAGGCTTATTAATACAGTGCTACATCTAAAGCCTATTAGAGCCTCTTGTGTCAAGGGATACCAGTGAGGTCCTAAAAATTGATGAAGCCCACACTGCAACCATGATATTATTTTAAACTTGAAGTTCTTTGTATAAGCAATTTCATTCTGCTAGCAGTAACTTCACATTCCAGAACCAAGCACCATGAAATCTGGAGGATAATGTTAAGGCATACCTTTAAAGACAGAGTTATAATCTTTATTTACCCTGTTAATGTTCTATCTATTCCTATATTTTAATGCCAGTAGGGTATCCTCACTCTGTTTACTAACRCTGATAAATCTAAAGCTTTGGAGATACCCACTCTTGCCACTTATCTTGAATATAAAATSCAGAGTAGTACACATTTCCAGGGAGCAATTCTTCTGACAAAACATAAAATTGACTTCTAGAAGAAATGACCACACATACACACCCTTCACTGACAGCACAGGAAGCCCTAAGAATGTTCTGGTTTAGTTCTTTTTATCGTGTATTTCTTTAATGTTTGACTTATTCCTGGATTTGTATGAATATAGAATCAGCTCAGTATCATTTACTCATACAGAATCACTGCAAAAGTGTTTATAAACACATCCTGGATCCATGCAAAAAATCATGTTAAAAAAATTATGAGAGTCACACAAATTAAATAAACTTGAAAATACTTAATTTTTTTTCAGGATTTTCAAGTCAATAATTTGATCTGGGAGGAAAGGGATAGAGTTTATAGGTTTTTAAGAATGGACTTGTCATGGACTTGTCTCTTTTATGGACTTCTACAATGGAAAAGGATCTTGAATTAACTTTCTTTCACTTGGAGTGTGACTAAATTCACCATTTAGTCCTATGCACATTGGAATCATCTATAGAAAGTTTTTGTCCAGTCAATACACAGCTGGAAATTAGCCCTAGTCCAGGAGACAAGAAAGATCTACCCAGAATCCCTTCCTTCTGCCAGGTGCCACTTTCACATTCATTATAGTCAAACTTCCTTAATTAGAACACAGAATTAAATGTGCTCTTGAAAATTGCAGTTCCACTGTCACACTGCTCCTGCTATTTGTTGAATATCTCCTATGAAATACTGAGTGCCCTGATCATTTCCTGGAATTGGGAACACTTGAGAAGGCAGGGTTGGGTTGTCTGCAACACTCCCCACCTCGTATCACTGGGAGGATGAAAGAAACCTATTGGTTTTCCTTTATGTACTTTTATTTCTCCTCATTTTGTAATGAACTTTCAGCTCCAATATGTTCAACCAAATCAAGCCATCGGTAGTGAGAGGTAGTGAGAATTTTTCCCTCATTCCTACAGTACCTGTCTTGTTTTCTTGCAGCTTGTTCTGACTCTGGTCACTGCAACATGCAAACCCCTTACGACACATGGGCTTTCCCCTACCACACAGCTCAAGTCACAGTGTCTGGCTGTGAGACACTCCTTGTATTTTATCTCTGGCAATACATTTAAGTGGTCTCTTTCCTGTAGGTGTGATTGCTGCCGTGGTGTTTGTCCTCATTTGCCTGCTGGTGGTGATGGTCAGGTACATGTACAGGCACAAGGGCACCTACCACACCAACGAGGCCAAGGGAACTGAGTTCGCCGAAAGCGCCGACGCCGCCTTGAAAAATGACCCCGCTCTGCAGGAAGCAGTGGACGAGAGCAAAAAGGAGTATTTCATCTGAKAGGCAAGGATTTCCATGGAGACTTCCCCCAAGGGAATCAATCAGAAACGTGACATCAACAGAAGTGCTAAGAGATGGATAATATGAGGATACAGGCGAGCATCCTAATTGAAAAGTATCTCTTTACTTTTTTTTGTCACTGAGTTGTTTCTTTTCCTCTAGCAGTGCAGAACTAAATGCCAGATACTTGCCTGTCGATTTTATTAGCAACACAGCTGGTCACAGCTGAAATCAATATCAGATAAGAAGAAACAAAATCTCGGTATGAGTGATACACCAAAACCAGATAAAGATTGCAAATGTCAAGCCTTGACATTTGGTGAAAATAGCAGATGCCAAATGAAAACATCCTCTTAGAGTTAATGATGCATCTTACTCTGATAAGATGAAGAACTACCTGAAGCTGAATTTCGGATGGTAACAGAACAAACATTAAACTAGATAAARGTGATCTAGCTTGAAAAAGTACATCTATAGCCCAGATATCCCCCCCATCCCCTTAAATGTGCATTTTTATTGGCACAGGGGAGTTTACTTTGTTTGGGGATTTACACAGGGATTTTTTTAATTTTTGAATTTTATATAAATATATMAAAATCGAAGACACTTCAAAGAAATAAAACTCTTGGAAAACATGGAAAAGGTAAGAGTAAAGGATTTATTACTGACTCTCTGCATGGCAGCTTGAGAACTACAAAATGTTGGAATTTACAATATAGTATATAATAGYCAGTAGACATACAGATATAATTCCAATTAGTCTGTAGGTTTTCTGTACACATGCATAAATAGATAGATATTAAARGGTAAAGAATCTTGGTTTGAGCAGGCCCTTTGAAATAATGGAGCTCAGCAGCATTTTTCTCATGTAAGATATTTTTGCCTGAATATTTATTTATTTATTTTGGATTAGAAAATTCTCTGAGTGCCTGCCAGCAGGATTGTGGATTTTTGCAGGGAGAGGAATTCAGTTCTGGTGCAGATATGAGTACATCTTTCACAAATGCAACCCTATAATGGTCACTGTAAAGCAGCTTGTTCATCTGCATCCCGCTGGCTTTATTTCTCACTCTRTATGGCTTCTGTCTATCCTTTGCAGTGTGCTAGACCAGAGAATTACACTGACATCAGTGCTTYATTTTAAATAAATAAATAAATAGATTATTCATGGTGGGTCACATAAAAAGATCTTATTCCTCACCTAAGAATCAACGGTGATGAGTTTCTTTACCCCAGTAAGTTGGCTTCCTAATTGAGGCCCACAGTTACCTCCAGAACTYGGATAATTGTTCTCTGCACCTGCTCATCCACAGCTGTCATGGTGCCCTGGACTACTGAAAATAGAGGCAAAGAAATACAAGATAACAAATAAGATACTGATGAGCTCTGCTTGAGTTGATTTACTTTTTCCTGTGCTTTGATCTATATATATAAACTCATCTACAGCTGTGCTTTCAAGACACTGTTGCTGATCACTTGTGCTCACTTCTTGGCACCAAAGCTTGGAAAGCTCCTGGACTCCAGTCTTTGTTACTGACATGGGTCTCAAAAAATGCTGTAAGAGATCTGAGCAAGGCAAGACTCTGAGGACTGAAGAAACAAGATATTTTTGTCTTTCAAACACAATCTTTTGTCAGTACTTGAAGAAGGTGGACTCTGAACTATTTTTAGAAYCCCAGTACCTTTAACTTTGAATCTTAAATCTGCATGTTAGCATTTTAACCAAAGAATGTGAAACTCGTGCCAAATTTATTAAATGCTTAAAATACTTTCTTTGACATACCATTGCAGAACCACATTGTATTCTGTGATTAGTGCACGAAACATAGTACTGACAGAGCTCAAATATTTTGATATTATGCACCTGTCTCCTTTTATATTTTAATAATTTTACTATTTTTGAAATAGGAACTCTTTTATTTCTCCAGGACAAGTGTTAGAAAAAATCACTGATCTTAAGTGTAAGACTGATTTTATAAAACTGAAGAATCCTGACCCTCCAATTCAATAAAAATGTAAATATTTCCTCTGAGAAGAGGATAACTGCGGTGTCTTGAGCTCTGCTGCCTCTCCCACACCAAGTGTGGGAACACCAAAGAACTTTCCTCCAGCCCTAGCAGGACCTAGAGAGAACWACCAGCCTTTTGTCCTCTTTCAATCATTCAGAACATATAACGTTATTATAACTGTTAAAGAAAATTACCTTTAGAGAAAATTGTGATGGACAAAGGGAATAAATTTCTGCCTCTCTCACCAGTCATGAAATTCTGGCTTTTGCACATTGAGCCTGCAGGTTTTAATTAGACACCTGTGTCATACCTGGTAYACACAGGAACCTGACTTAGTGTTTCTTTTGGGGTGGGTGTGAGTTTTTTAATTATGAGGTAGACTTAAACAAAGTGCCACACTGGAATTGTAGAAGCCAGATTTTCTGGTGGTACAGCATGAGTTCAGAGGAACTCAGCCAATTCTTACTACTYCAGTCAACTTCAGACTTTGTGTCACTGCTTCCCTTAAATCTCAACTGAATGCAACTTCTGGTCTCTATCTCTTCTTAGTAGCTTAATTAACTTTATCCCATTTTCCCTGTTTACTTATGCTGACAAACAGGCCAAGCATTCAGGAACAGCTTCCCTATTGGTAATGAGCAACTTTGAATRGTTGGGCAGTACTGTAATGAGCTGTGGTTTCAGTGAATTTATTCCTTTAGAAGGACTGTGKCCTGGGTTTCAGTGCCTTGTATGTTTTGAAATTACTCATGCACACTCAACAGAGAGAGGAAATGGTTTTTGGAGATTTTCTTTGGGAAAACCTTTCCTTTGTAATGAAGAAAGCTCATGATATCTGGTGACAGGGAT